>CALNHX010007907.1:0-67709 GCA_940337035.1 Agriotes lineatus | reverse complement strand
AACAGACACACACCGGACTTTCCATTTCAACGTGGGTTCTTATAAAACATTGTCTAACATTAATTTCCTGAGTTAATGGTTTGCAGTGATTCTTAAAGATTAGCAAAACCTTTAAATTATGTAATTATGTAGGCTACCCTTGGGCTTCTTCAAATCAAAGCTCCATTGTACAATGACAAAAATACAATAAATAGAGAATTCGAGTAACAGGAATGCACGAAAGAAGTAAAGACACATTTTCCCATGCATTTATTGACATATAAATACACTACACTTTATAACATGCCAGCAAACTTAAGTGAAATGAAGCTTGGCTTTGAAAATTGAAACATATGTCGATCATTATAATAATTCACATTATGTTGTATATGGACTATTACAATAACTGTATATTTAAGTTAAAAGCATCAGAAGTAATAAACTACATGACTTAATGTTTCCAAAGCCAAGCTTGATTTCGTTTTCATTTGCTCACATGTTATATATGTATAAATATAAACATCAATAAAATAAATACTATAAACCTTACTTTTGGCTAAAATTCGTTGTCAACAGAGTTTTCTAAAGATGCTAACTCACGATACACTTCGTCAGTAACATTTTCTTAGAACACCAACGGTCGCTATACTTATTTTAAAAAAAACGAATTTCTTTGTTTCACGGTGGAGTTATAAGTTTCAGTATCGTTTCGTTATCCTCAAATAGTTAATCTTCGTTGCTTTTAGTTTCTTGATTGGATTTTTTTCAAAATTTCGGCAACTGTTCCATGATAGTCCGCTGCAACCGCATTGTTGTCCACACCGAAGTATTCTTCAAGATAAACTAATTTAACTTCAACTTTTAAAAATATTAAATTTGCCAAAAGTGTCATCATGTTCGCTCTCAACTTTTTTTTGAAAGCCAGCTTTTATATAACAATGTTTTATGGTTGGTCGCTGCAGATCGGTGTCTCACGCTTTAAATAAATTTATAATGGAGTCCAATAGAGTAATATGCATTGTTTGATTATTGTCTTGTTTATCTCAAGATGTTTCTTCTGTAGTTTTGTTTCAGATTATTGCTAATTTCCTGATCCATAGGTTGTCGCCTTGACGTCATGCTTGTGGGAAGAAACAGAACACGAACTGAATTGCATCTGTATGTCAGCGGTAAAATTGTATGCTACTAAAACAATTAGACATTTTTGACTTCCTGGTGATCAACAGTTTCAGTTTTTCGATACCACACTTATTGGCAGGCACCAAAACAAGGTTCGTCCTTAAAATTCAACGTGTTGGCACTTAAAGAATAAGCTTCTCTCGCCCCCATTTACAATGCCTTTTTAGTAATACGACGCTAAAGGTTCCGGTAAAACATTATTTCGCCCCTCTTCACAGTCATGTTTATTAACTTCTGTACTTTCACAACACAACTTTTCGAATAATGTTCTGCTTTTTTTACATCTATCGAACCGTCGACTAAATCAGTAGGTATTCCCCAAAGATTCGAATGGGCCTTTACTTTATGCAATTCGTGTTGTTTTCCCCCACCAGACATTGCTTCAATGCTACAACCATAAATATACCTATGGATAAAAGAATTATCATTATTCTTGAACAGCACTGTAGAAGAAGAATCGTCAAAAAAACTTTAGCTACTGTAGAAGACAAGCATAAAACAATACATATTACTGTATACCTATAGGATGCCGTTATTAAATTATCTTAGGACGCCGATTCGCAGTAAGCACCCATAAAAATGGTTTTACAAAATCTGGCTTTCAAAAACAAGACGAAACTGTTTGAAATGAAGAGAAAAATACTCCACTGTCAGAATTAAAGTACGCGTTTTGCGTTTGTAATTTATTCTCAAAAAGTCGAAGATATTCTAGTGTGTATGAGGAAATACTTGTCTGTGGACGACCATGCGATTATAATAGACTATTCAACGGATGCTGTAAGTTTGGACAAAGTAACGCAACTGAGGTCCACTATCTGTGGACGCTGAATCGATCACCAAAGAAAGAAATATATTCTTTTTAAGTAAGTGTAGCGACTATTTGAGTGCGAAATGGAATGTTACCGACGAAATGTATCGTGAGTTAGAGAACTTTGTTGACGATGGATTTTTAGTAAAAACTATAATTGTTTTTCAAAAGATATTTACGGTATGGCTTCTTTGAGTTTTTTATAATTACATTTATAAATACATACAGCGTTTTCTGACGTTTGTAGTGTAGCTATATGTTCCTGTGTCAATAAATGCATGGGAAAATTTTATTTTACCTATTTTGCGTATTTCTGTAACTTGAATTTTCGTTTTCTCAAATTGTTCCCATAGTACCATGGAGATTTGAGAAATGCAACGTTATATACGAGCGGAAATTAAAATGAAATTACCTAACCCGACGAAGGTAAGTCAGGGCTGTAAAGGGGGTGTCGTAACTCAATAAAACTGCAGTTGTTGATTTCTTCCTGAAGTTTGAGAGCGTTATGAACTCGACAATTGTCATGCAGCAATAAAGTTTTTTGAACAAAATTATAAGGCCTATTTTTGTGTATAGCCACATTTAAATTTTTAATTGCTCTTTTCTAGATATCTGCGGTAATTGTAGACCCCTTACTATCCCAAAAAATTGTCGCCATCAGCTTCCCTGCAGAGCAGATGCGTGCGTTTTTGCTTTTTTGGGTGGTGGAGATCCTTTGTGAGTATCCCAGTGAACACGCACATTTCATTGCCCGTTACAAACGGTTTTGGTCGCGAACTAAAACCTCCAAATTTCTTGTCTGCACACCTTCTGTTCAGGAGTAAGGATTTGCGAAATCCAGCGCTCTGACACTTTATTCATTCCTAAATCTTCATGCAAAATTGTCAAAACGGATGCTTCTTATATTCCTATTTCATTTAAGATAACCGAAACTTTGATTCGTTGATTCATTAATACAGTTTTTCAACTTTCTTGATGTTTTCTTCGATCCATGCCTCTTCAGGTCGTCCATTTTTGAGGTCATCTCGAATTAATTCTCTGCTCTATTTTAACTGCTTTAATCAGAATTTTATTGAAAATATGAAGAAGAATTTTTACCATATACGGCAGTCATGCGTTCATGTATAATTTTTGACTGATTACCTTCTTTTGTGAAAAACTTTATCACGCTTCTATGCTCTAGATTTAACTCATTTTCGAGCGTTTACAGCTTGGCAAAAACCATAAAAATAATTTGGTTTATACACAACTTGACATATACCTACCCACCAAAAAGTTGCAGCAACTTGACGGTAAACAATTATTGTGACAGTGGGTTTGTTTCATGACTTTCATTCCAGTGGTTCTTAGCAATAAACAAAAACGAATTTTCTTGTAATTTATCGAAGCAGTTTTTAAAATCAAACAATAATTATCACATAGGTATATTTAAAATTTCAACAAAACAGAAATCAAATAAAAATAAATTATAAAGGTTGAAGAGTCACGCCACCTGATCAATTGTTGAACACTATTTACACCAAAAGAGAATTACGCTCGTCACTTTTCATATTTCAATAAGCTTTATTTTCTTCGGGTGTGGCCCTGAGAATAGCCATTTTGTCTTTAAAATTGTTAGCTATTTGTAACAGTTCAGTTTTACCATTCTCCCTGGAAAATTCAATATTTCTTTCTTCTAATTACTATAATCTCAGGTTTATTCCAATTAGCCGTTGGTTGTTTTGTTATGTTGTGGGTATGGTAAGATGCATTGTCCACAACTATAAGTGCAGGTTCCTTCAACACTTTTAAAACGTTTTCCTCACACCAGCATTCAGAGATCTCGGCATTTATGTTGTCACATGGTAATCTAAAGATTTATTTTTGGTGCTGAAGATTTATCCTGCTCCTTTAAGAAATCCATTTTTCGTAGAGTCGGCGCCTTAGAAATCGGGACACGTAATATGTTGTGTTGTAATGTTTGATTCATTATTATTTTTTTGTATTATTGATTTTTTTTTTTTTTTAATTAATCATTACCGGATCGGCTCTCAAGGGTCATACACAGTACTATTAAATTAATTTTACCTTACATATAAAATATAAAATATATACATAAAACACCATTACATTAAAGGGCTAATTTATTGTGCACTAGGCAAGTCTGTGAATATCTTTAGTCACTGTCACTTAGCAACACATCCTGTGGGAGACGTGGTTTCAATCGGAGGTTTATAGATCGTTGTCCTGGTGTGTAGTGGTCGGTAGCTGGGCAGGTTCTTAGGTTTGCCATGAATTTTTTGGTGGTGCTTTTGATAAAGTCTTGGATGTGGACAATATTCAGTTCGCGGTGTAGTTGATCGTTGCGGATGAACCAAGGTGGGTTGGTTGCCGTTCTAATGACCTTGTTCTGGAATACCTGCAGTTTGTTAATATGTGTTTTGGACGCAGTTCCCCACACTGCACAGGCATACATAAGCACCGATCGCAGGATGGATTTATATATCAGCAGGGCGCACTCAATTTTCAGCGGAGAGTTTCTATTTAGGATTGGATATAACAATCTCATCTTGTGATGGCAGTCGTTTACTTTGGAGTTTATATGTATTCCCCAGGTTAATTTTTGGTCCAAGTGGACTCCTAGATATTTCACAGCCTCGTCTTTCGGGTTCCATGATATGATATTACCATTGATAACAATGGGGAGTGGGTTTTTGAATCGACGGAGAGTGAATATTTTTGCGATAATTTTTGTGGGGTTTAATGTAATGTTCCAGCGGTTGAACCAATGTTGTAGTTGATCTGATGCACTTTGGAGAGCTTGGATTGCTTCGTTTAGGTTACTATTTTGCGTTATTATCGCCGTGTCATCAGCAAACATCGCTAAGGAGCAGTTATCAGGCACCGGAATGTCGTGCATAAATACACTTCTCCAATAAATTAACGCACCAAAAAAAGGTAGCCAAAAGTTTAAAGTTAATTATTGTCGAAACCACTTATCCGATTTGGACGATTTTTTTTTGAATGACACGTCGTCTCTTTCAGAAAGTTAGTGTACTACTCTATTCGCATAGAAACTGATTTTTTTATAAATACCGGGTGTAATAATTATAACGTATTTTTTCCATAAAATGTATAACACCCTGTGGAGTTCAACAGCTACAATATCAAGTTATAATTCAAAGCAAACTCTACCCTTATCTTTTTATAACATTTTGTTTTTTGATTCACTCTTTTATCTTAGCTACTGCAAGAGAAACACAATTTTATAGCATAACATGTTTTTATTGACTTTAATTTGCATTAAATTCACTAAAGTAGCAGGCTATGGAGAAACAGAAAGAAACAGTAATTGTCATCAGATAAATACAACTGTCAAAAAGCAGTAGTTGATAGAAGTGTGTTTTCGGTGTTAGTCCTTAACGTTTTTTTTTGCAAAATCTTTAATTTTCTCAGTATGCAACGTGAAACACGAAATCTTATTCGCGAAGAATGTGCTCAAGCATTAGTTCTGTTTGAGGAAGGTTAGAAATTATTCTGGCCAGAGGCGAAAATACTCGCTACTGAGACTTTCGTTTACCTTTTTTCTTTACATTTTGTTTCTTTTTTTGTTGTTGTTAAATTAGGTCTCCATTAACACATGTTATGCTATAAAATTGTGTTTCTTTTGCAGTAGCTAAGATAAAAGAGTAAATCAAAAAACAAAATGTTATAAAAAGATAAGGCTAGAGTTTGCTATGAATTATAACTTGATATTGTAGCTGTTGAACCCCACAGGGTATTAAAAATTTTATGGAAAAAACACGTTATAATTGTTACACCCGGTATTTATAAAAAAATAAGTTTCTATGCGAATAGAGTAGTACACTAACTTTCTGAAAGAAACGACGTGTCATTAAAAAAAAATCGTCCAAATCGGATAAGTGGTTTCGACAATAATTAATTTTAAACTTTTGGCTACTTTTTTTTGGTGCGTTAATTTATTGGAGAAGTGTATGTTAAACAGTATGGGTCCAAGGATAGATCCCTGGGGTACTCCGGCTTGGATGTTCTTGGTTCCCGATACGGAAGTATTGACGATGCTGGCAAAGGTACGTTCGCTGAGATAGGTTGAAATTAAGTTAGTGATATAATCCGGGATTTGCAGTTGGATCATTTTATATAGTAGACCATTGTGCCAGACACGGTCAAAAGCTTGAGCGATATCAAGAAATAAGATGGTAGTGTATTGTTTGTTTTCGAAACCTTTAGTTATTATTTCGTGAATTCTAACAAGCTGGTGTGTTGTCGAATATTTGGGTCTAAAGCCGAACTGAAAGGGTGGTAGTATCGACTGCTGGGATATATAGGTAGAGAGTCGGCTGTAGATGATTTTTTCGAATAACTTTGATAAAGTGCAGAGAAGACTTATTGGACGACAAGATGTAGGACTGGTTTTACATTTCCCAGGTTTATGAAAGTGCATTACATAAGCGTGTTTCCAGTTTTTAGGAAAGTAACCGGTGGATAAGCAGGCATTAAAAAGAGATGTGAGATATGAAAGGCATTTTGGAGTGATATTTTTAAGAAGCATGTTTGGTATCAAATCGGGACCAGGAGCTTTTTTATTTGGTAGTTGCTGGATAAGCGAGGCAATTTCGTCTGGAGTTGTTGTTTGGATATTGGTTGCATTTAATGGGAGGTGTTGGGACACTGTTTCATCTATATGGTTGTTAAACTCAATGTTATCATTACGAGTTTTGACTGCTAACGCTTGTTCAAGGTATGTACTTAAGATTGAATTTATTATTTTTGTGTATTATTGAAATTTTACTATCAAGCAAAAGACGCGACATTTGAAACATTATATAACAATCAAAACAACTGCAAAAACCCAGTTTATACACTTAAAAATATGTACATGCAAAATGTATCATAGTACGTACTGTCCCGATTTCTAAAGCGCCGACTGTACCTGCGTGTCCAACTAAGTATCTTTTGCCGTTAGATGCCGTACTGGGACGCGTCAAAGTCTTTGCACTATTGTTTAGCGATGTTTTTTGGACGTTCCTTTACTAAAAACCCATGTTTCTTCGCGAAACACAAATTTTAGTGGATTTAGCGTTCTTCAGATAGCGTCCAAAAATTCGTTTCTCTACACAAAACTTTCAGAAGTCTCTTCGCTTTAACAACTCAAGCTTGTATTTGTGACATATTATTTTTATCTTGTTAGAAACCAGTGAAAAGTCAATCTCTGCCACAGTATACTTCAGGACCACGGCTTTATCATTTATTCTGCAAATTGCATAGAATTAATATCTGATGTCACGTATAACAGATTTAAATTACTCAGACTACAATTAAGGACATGTAATCATCTGAAATAATGAAAATTCATGGCTAATGGATTTAGAAATTGTTCTGTTTTTTTTTGTAGCAAAAGTACATAGGCCTCCTCTCTGTTTTGCTACTCTTTTCTCTTTTGGACAGTCTGTAGCCATCTTATTGTAGAGATTTTTTTAATGTCATATGTTCAATTTAGTTATGGGTGTCCTCTTAGTCTTTAATAGATTAGCTTTTTTATCGATCTATCCTCTTTCATTATTGCAATATGTTCTATCCATCGCAATTTATGTCCTGTTATGACTTATCCTGTATCTTTTATCTTAGCTATCGGCATGTTTCTTGAGGCATTTTCTCTTCTGCAAGACATTTGCTAACTAGCATATTCAGATATCTAAGAATTATTTCTTCTACTTCTTTTATTAACTCTAGACTAGGTTTACCAATATTCGTTTCTCTTTTATTCTTTGTCTTTCTCCATGACATTTTTATTTCTTCGTTTATTATTGCAGATATTTTTTCTGAATTGTGGTTGATTTTGATTTTGAAGCTTTTTACACACGGTTGTTGATTACAGTTTTGTATAAAACTCTTTTATTACTTGTATTATTTTATTTAGATCTGTTTGAACTATTCCGTTGTTATCTTGACATTTCCTTATTCAATTTTCCCCTTCTGTAAGTTTATACATTAGCAATCAGAATACATTATAGATATAAATTATATGTTCCTCGGTGTTGCTTTTACCATTTGTTGCTAGCTATTCTCTTCTTCATAAGTTTCTTAGTATCTTCACTTATTTTCCTCTCTCGGTCTTTTCCTTTTTGTTTTGCTATTTTATTTGCAGCTTTTATTAAATTTTCTAGTACGTTTAGTTTATCAATAACTTCTTCTTCCAGGTTACTGGAGAGATACTCTTGCCTGCTTATTTTCAATTTACATGTGTGTATTTTACTAGATTTATTTCTTGTTAGTTTTTTACTAATGTCACTATTTGTAGTGAATTTACTTACGAGTAGTATTGTTACATTTTTCACAGTGTATTTACATATGTAGCGAAACCATATAACCGTTTTTTGTTTTTCCATCCAGGCTTGATCACATGCACTGCACTCGTATTAGCATATAACCTATATGTTTCTACGAAATTTAATGTATGGTTCGTGTTTAGATATAATCTAGTTGTATTATTAGTATTAGGTAGTATTAGGAAGTCAAATTGTCCCAGTTTTACGCCACATATTTAATTTATCAATAGAAACCGGAGTAGTACCAAATGGTATGAAGATTGCTGTTATTGTTCCATTACATAAAGGAGGAAGCGTAACTACCATAACAAACTACAGACCTATAGCACTATTATCAATCTTTTCAAAAATATTTAAAAAACTTATTGCAAGTCAGTTAACAAACTTTTTAACTAAATCAAATTTCTTTTCTACTAACCAGTATGGTTTTATTCCTGGTAGAGGAACGGAACTAGCATTAGTTAACTTCTCATCATATATTTCAGAAAACTTAGATAAGGAAAACAAAGTTACGGGATTATTCATAGATATATCTAAAGCTTTTGATACTGTATGTCACTCAAATCTAATAAAAAACTAGAAAATGCTGGTATTAGAGGATTGCCACTAACTTGGTTTAAAAATTATCTACGAGAAAGACAACAGTGCGTAAAGATAGGGAACACATACAGCGAATTTATGAGAGTTGACAGTGGTGTGCCACAAGGTTCGGTTTTAGGTCCGATACTATTCTTAGTATATATAAATGATCTATGCGAAGCAAATTTCAGAGGGAACATTTTCACATTTGCGGATGACACTGCTTTGGTTTATTCTGCCAAGTCTGCCATGCAAAATTATGAAAACATGGAATTTGACTTAAAGATAATTAGAGCTTGGTTCAGTGTAAATAAAATGGCTATGAATACAGAAAAAACCAAATATGTCAATTTTAGCTTACGTAAGGATATTGAATTTACGAATCCTATCAAATATCACTTGAAAGATTATCCTAAAAATTGTGACTGTACTGTTTTGCAATCAAATAACAACATAAAATATTTGAGTATTATTTTTGATAACCAGATGTCCTGGAAACCGCACGCTTTATATAAAAGATTAAATTATGCTTCAGCCAAATTCTACCACTTACCAAAGTGCCTTTCGTCATCAACTTTGAGATCTGTGTATTTTGCAATTGCAGGCTCTCTGTTTTCATATGGAATATGTGCTTCGGGTGGTATATATACATCCACAATTAAGTCATTATTCATTAATAACGGTTCAAAAAAATTTTGTTAGGATGATTTCAAAATGTAGTAGAATTACACCGTCAAAGCCATTATTTAGAAAATTAAGATTAATGAATTTACAAGAAATGTATTGCTATAAAGTATGTAATTTGATTAAAACATGTAAAAACTATTTACCGGTAGAAACTAATTATTTAGTTAGAAAACCAGAATATTCAATACTTAAAGTACCTTTCTGTAGAAAAACAGCTACACAGCGAAGTTTTATCTATTTGGGACCAAAAATATACAACTCACTTCCTGGTGACATCAAATGCGTGCACCAAAAATTATTCAAAAAAAGATCTGCTTGTTTTATTCGAAATCAAGAAGATTTTGCAGAAACATTGTTGGCAAGAAATATGTAAAAATTAAATAGTAATATTTTTGAGAATATAGTAGGGTACCTACAATTGCTTCCACTACAAAAAAAGAAAAAAAATGTAATGCTAACTTTAAAACATAAACTTCTGTTAATATTTATCTTAAAATTTAAAAAGAAAAACAAATTAAATACACCTTCTACACACAAGTTTCTTCAACTTTGTAGGTTTCCCAGGGAAGTAGCTTTTCGCTACAGTGAATTTATTTAAATTGAAAAAATATATATACAGTGTGTCCAAGATAAGGAGGGCCAGTATGGGGATCTCGGTAATTGTAAGAGATACAAATTTGGTTAAATGGGAAGAAAGTTGCGCAATTAAAGGACTAACAAAATGACGTCTAGAAATCCTTGATATGATTTTTCGTTTTTGAATTATCTCAAAAAAACCGAATTTTTGGATTTTCTTTTTTATTTTTTTCTGGCGTTAATATTAAAGTTAGAGCGTAACTGATTAATCTTCTTTATAGCAACTTTTAGTGGACTTAATTATTACGTTATCAATTTTTTTATCCGACGTTTCGTCTTCGAGAAACCATCATCAACTTCATTTTTTTAAATACGGTCCTGGTTTTTTTATGCTAAATTTGTGAAGTCCTTTTTATTCTGAATTCAACAATGTACCACATGTTATAGTTTAATTACGTTTCGAGCTTTTTTCTGATCATCATCAGAAAATTTTTTAGATACGGACCTGCATTTCTCATAATTTTGTAAAAATAAGTTCATACAGTAAGTTAGGCCTTTTTACATGCCGTTAAAATATCAAAATGCACATCATAATGTCATAATTCTGATACATTAATTTAATAAGCAACCAATAACTATTAACAATAAACAACAAATAAATGAACAAAAGATAGGCAGAAAGAATGAGAAAACGAGCCTTGAAACAATGTAATAGGTATTTAACGTTTTGAAATAGAAGAAGAACTTAGAAGATTGGTTCTTGATGCCTTTCAAAGTATAACGCCAGTATTGCTGAATAATGTTTTAGATTCTACAGTTAGATGTTATTTATGCATAGAGAATGATGGCAACCTTTTTGAATACCTTGTGTAAATTTAATACCTATTAAATGGTTTCGATGTTCGTTTTGTTATTCTTTCTGTCTGTCTTTTGTTTATTTCTTTTTTGTTTATTGTTAATAGTTATTGGTCGGTTATTAAATTAATGTATCAGAATTATGACATTATGATGTGCATTTTAATATTTTAACGGCATGTAAAAAGGCCTAACTTACTGTATGAACTTATTTTTACAAAATTATGAGAAATGCAGGTCCGTATCTAAAAAATTTTCTGATGATGATCAGAAAAAAGCTTGAAACGTAATTAAACCATAACATGTGGTACATTGTTGAATTCAGAATAAAAAGGACTTCACAAATTTAGCATAAAAAAACCAGGACCGTATTTAAAAAAATGAAGTTGATGATGGTTTCTCGAAGACGAAACGTCGGATAAAAAAATTGATAACGTAATCATTAAGTCCACTAAAAGTTGCTATAAAGAAGTTTAATCAGTTTCGCTCTAACTTTAATATTAACGCCAGAAAAAAATTAAAAAGAAAATCCAAAAATTCGGTTTTTTTGAGATAATTCAAAAACGAAAAATCATATCAAGGATTTCTAGACGTCATTTTTTTAGTCCTTTAATTGCGCAACTTTCTTCCCATTTAACCAAATTTGTATCTCTTACCATTACCGAGATCCCCATACTGGCCCTCCTTATCTTGGACACACTGTATACCGGGTGCTGACTTGCGCGACGCACCATAGGAATTTGCATAGTAAATTCTTTATGTTCAATTATTTGCTCCCCTAATTATTTTAGAGCTAAAGTGTTAATACATTTTTTGTAGAGGCAAAAATACTGCATCCATTCATACTGTTGCTAACAATTTTTCATTTTTCGGAACTGAAGGAATGCACAAAACAAACTAGCATTTTCACAAAAATCAGTGATGCCATGGAATTATTGAAACAAGCCAATGCCAACGCAAATGCGTGCGGAGCGACAATATGTGTTATTTGTTTGTTTGTCATTGATGTTTCACGTTTATAATAATTCATTATTAATTATGTTCTGCTTAATGTCTCTAAGGTACCTAGACCTTGTCCATAACAAAAATGGTTTTACGAGAATGGTGGACGTTCGTTAAGTAAGCTCCTTGTTTATTGTAAAATATCCGTATCGGCAAATTCCAAACAGTACAACCATTAATAGACTGATACATTTTAAGTTTAAGACTACAGGCACGTTATTAAATAATTGCAGGTGCAATAATGAGGTTCAGAACTTAACCGAAACGAGAAAAACGTCAATACGTTCAATCGTTTGACGGCAGTGACTGTATGATCGCCACGAACGCACTTGCGTTGGCATTGGCTTGTTTCAATAATTCCATGGCATCACTGATTTTTGTAAAAACGTTAGTTTGATTTTTTGTATTCCTTCGGTTCTGGAAAATGAAAAATTGTTAGCAACAGTATGAATGGATGCAGTATTTTTTCTCTACAAAAAGTGTATTTACACTTTAGCTCTAAAATAATTAGGGGAGCAAATAATTGAACATAAGGAATTTACTATGCAAATTCCTATGGTGCGTCGCGCAAGTCAGCACCCGGTATATTATACGTGTAACTAAATTGTTTTTCAGTGCATTGTATAGTATTGTAAAGGGGGAATAAATGCTATTATTATTATTATTATTATTATTAAATGTACAGTTAATGCTCAATTCTTTTGAATGTAAAAGTTAAATCTACGCATAAATTGCACTTTTTACAACAATTCTACATTATTCTTAATTGATTGCCAAGTAAAAGACAATGCTAGCGCTAGTATATGATTAGATTAGGGTGCCTTGATGTCAATTTGACGTATTTGTCCTTTACCAGGGCACGGAGAGATCGCGGTCCCCTTACACTCTAAAGTAGTTTAAAGTGAGATGGGACAACGATCTGTCCCTACCCTGATAAATGACAAATACGTCAAATTGACATCAAGGCACCCTAGATTAGATTATATCTATTGCCAAAGAAACATGGCGCGCTCACTCATATTTTATTATTTTCTTTCATCTAAATCGTAAGACATCGAAAATTATAAGGCGCAAAAATTACTAAGGAATCTTTCATCTTCTACATTTTTTCTAATTGTTCCGTCGTGTCATTAAGGAGTTACTGTCTGATCTGTGTCATGACACCCATGTTTGATCCATTAATAGTCCACCGATAATAACCAATATCGTAGAAAATGACCACCGGTTTGGAATGCGACACCGAATATCATCCAAATTAATCCAGGCGTTGTATCGTTATGAGCAAAATATTTTTTAAAGAGAACTTGTAAACAATAGTGACTTAACGAAACGCATTTCTTGATGTCAGTTGAGTTAACTTGTCTTATTTTAAGTCCACGAATCTGTGGTTAAATCCATATACTTTAGGGGCACTCTGTAGATTAATATTTATAATAATAGACATTTATTTTGAATTTTTGTTACTTTTTAGAAAATACTTCTAGAGACTTGAAGAGTTTAGTTTATTCAACACCACTTAATATTGTTCTGCTCACCTATACAAACCATAAAGCAAGCCCTGTCAAATTATTAGGTCAGAAAGAAGTCACTTTTAAAATAAAATATGTAACCGATGAGGAAATGGAAGCTTTACATTCTATTTGTTATGTAATGTAACCATGGAATATAATAAATATTATTTTTTCTATAGCAAATGTTAAAGTGTGCTGTAATCGACCCAAAACAAAAAAGTTAAGTGTTACTTTAACAGCAACGGTAGAGAAAGTATCACTTTAACATCAAGGGTAGATAAAGTAAGTTAATTTTCTAACTTGTATTTAAATTAATATTACAGCTTCGTATTATCCTAGCAACCCAATCTAGCTACTGAGATTTTAAAATGTGACTGACTTTCCTTATTTTCTGCTGAAATTGTTAAAGTTCTTGCCATAGAAGAAAATTTTGTATTATACAAAACGATAAGTTAAATTTTATCCACGAGTGAATCGTTTGACGTCGAGACGAAGTCGAGACGTTAATGATTCAAGAGTTACTATCATTAAAACTATCAAAACAGGCGACACCCCCACATCTTCAAAATAGTTAATCTGGGTACAATGTTTGCTAATTACATTTTATATAAATTAAACAAGAAATTATTACTAAATAAAAGAGGAATTGCCTGGTTTTGAGTACACGTACTTATACTTGATTTTCGTAAAACAGAGAACAATTGTTTCTAAAATTAGAAATAATCTCTCCGTATTTGCATTAACACTAGCAATAAATTCAGGTTCAGTGGTATCCCCGTATGACGTCCTCTAAACCCGTCGTTGAGTAAATTCCTGTATCTATATTTCTTCTTATCTATGATCTAACCTCTATAAATTTCAGCGTGTACAAAACGAAATTACCGCTAAGGTTTATAATTCGCATAAAAGCGGGGAATAAATCAGGAGTTGTGTAGATTTATTTAGACTTAAATCATGACTCTGCCTGGTCATGAAGCTACAAGTTTTGTTTCAAATGTAATTGTTTTAAATACGGGTAGATAATCAGAAAAATTACGAATCCTGCTTAATGCAAATTTTAAAAATATTTAAATATAGCTTGTTATTTCGTTTTTTTATCACCGCTACACATTACGATAAGCTCGATGTTAAACCTAAAAAAGAAACTGAAACAAGGGCAGCACACTACAGCATCCATCGGTTATACGTTACAGTCCATTAGTCCGTTTTCTTGTTTGATGCAGACGAGTTGAAAAGACGAGTAGTAAATTGATTAGGACGCAGCATCTTAAAGAATCTCAAGGCTCCATCACTCAATGTTGATGGTATCGGAATTGATCGATCATCGCAACGGCGGCCGCATCAATAGCCTCCATAGATTTAAATTAAAGCAAAAGCCATCAGCCACTGCCAGGGCCGAAAATGTTTGCTGATACTTAATGGCAGTTTGTCAAAAATAATTAGATATCGGTCAAGCTGAACCAAAATATGCAAGTGCGACTTCTCGGAACTTTCGGCTCTTTCGCAGTTGGCCTTGCTAACGGCCCTGCTGTGACAACATGAGGATTATCTCAGAATGAAAACTCCGGATTTATCATAAACAACGATAACAACGATATCGCGAAGTGAAAACTTAAAGCCCCGTTTATTGGAGAAGCTTGCGGCATACTAGTAATACATCTTTTTTTAGCAGACACCGATTAAATTGCAAAGTTAGTCTAGAATGTGTTGTTGTGTAGGTCAGCTCGCAGATTATATTTATCGAATTTATTTATTATTAGAATTTAAAAATCAGAGGTTAGAGCGTTGGGTTAGCAATAGAATATTTGTTTCTATTTATAGAAACCCTGATATAAGTTCGCGAATTTTTAATTTTACTCTTCCCAGCTCAATTATTTTCTTTTTCTCGTTTTAATGGCTGACAATGATATCTTTGGACCAAACAAATAACTCGTATTTTTTCTACTCTTTTTAAAGAATAATGTTGACGCCATATAAAGTCACCGAGGAAAATTATTATTTGAAAACAATCTTATCACACTGCTCCAAGAAACTGCACACTTCATACATGCAACCCTAGAATAGGTTTTCGTGCATTTTCTCTTTCTGAGTTCTATATGCTTAGACTGCTGTTCACTCTTATTGTGTTGGATCCCTGCTACAGGCTTTAGGGTAACTGTTTTAAGTTTGTCTGGCTCTACATCTAGTTAATGATCGTCTTCCATGTCTCCTCTAATTTACTGGAATTTGTCAAATTAACTCATGGACTATTTCTCATCGAAATTACAACAGAAAATAGATAAACAATATTTTCTTACATTAAACAGAATATGATACACAGAAATGAGAATCCATGTTAATCTTAGTGCACTAATTATCTTATTCGATTGAGTTTATCCGTTGATATGACGATGCACTTAGTACTGGGTTGTCATACCAATAGCTACCATTACGCTATTTTTGGCATCTGTTTTGTAGTGAAATGAACCTCGACCACTTAACTTCAAATCTCTATCAGATATGAGGCGGCACTCAGACATCTTATAGTTCCTGTATAGTGGGTTTGGTAAGTACATCCCGTGTGCAATTTTGTGATTGAGGGTGGTTTCATTTTGTTCAATATGCTGTGGAGAATTAGAAAAATAATTGTGGACAGCTGGGTCCCGCGAGTCGAAAGAAAGGATAGTTTTATTTGGGGGGTAAGATATATTATTTCAAAAGAAAAAAATTAAATTAACCGCCATATTGAATCCAAAATAGCAATTGTTAATTTTTTTTATTCAAAATATTAGACACTATCATGTTGGGTATCAAATTAAAGATAGTTAATTATAGAATTATATTAATAAAATAGTTATAAAAAGGTTAAACGTGATAAAGAATAATTATTTTAAATTATATAATAAATTATTCTAACACAAATGTGATTCCCACTAGAAAAACTTCGACTTAAAAACGAAGTAAGTTCCTCGTCTTTATTATAATTGTCTTCATAGTCTACATCAGGCTTGCACTTATCAGAGTCTACTGAGCATGAACCTATTTCACTATATGGTATTCCATTCTGGACACACTTGCAGGGTAGTCAACATGTTGATCTAACACATGAACAACGCACTAAATAAATCAATGCTTGAGGCCCATGAGGGATCAAATTGTTAATGAGCTCTTCCAATAGTTTGGTGGAGAGCAGCTCCAGTCGAAGCCGCCTTCCGTTTGTTTGTTTTTAACCACCACCTTAATTTTAATTTTTGGTTTTGGCATGTAATACACCAAGCTGACATATTCCTTAAGTGACAATGATGTTCCCTCGTCAATAATGTCTGTCTTCCCTAATGACGCGAGGGCTTCCAAGGTTCTGTACCTAGAGCATTCACAAACTTGTTCCTAACACTGGTTTGGGATTTACTAATAAACGTAATATCAGACCCAGAAATAAAGTGCATTCCCAGTAAATCTTCAGCCCTGTTCCGACCTAAACCTTTGTAAGCGTGATATGTATCAATCTCTCGCTGCTTAGCAGCGGTTACAATAAATGTGGTGTCAGTTAGCAGCTCATGGTATCGGTCGATCACTAATACGTGCAAGAATATCTGTATCTTGAGTAAAGATTTTCAGTATCTCACCTCCTCTTTTGGTTGCGTGTAGTGCATGGAGAATGCTTTTCGTGTCAGCTTCTTCATATGTAGGCCGTATCGTATGCAGCCTTGATTTCCTCACATTGGAAAACAACCAAAGTTTTATACAATACTGCAGTAAGCGCTTCTTGCAGAATTGCTCTGCCAAATCTACTACTATCCGGGTGTCCTTTGCAAGTTTCAGTGTACAAACTTCGGTCATTCCATCTTACAACTCTGTAGCAGAGTATGTAATTTGAATTCTGCTTTATTGGGTTAAGAGATAGATTATCTGCTTCTTGAGCAAGTTCATCGCAACAGAGTTCTTCCACATGATGCATCAGCTTGTTTTTGGTTTGGATATGGTTCTGTCACTTCCAAACATAGATCAGGGGACCGCCAATAGCTCACTTTTTCCGACACGTTTCTTCAAATTAATATGTTGATGTGAATAATACAAAAACGACAAGACGGTTAAAAAGCTTTCTGTGTTATTTTAACTGTATCACACCATCTTTACTTTCAACTATTTCTTTTTTCGCCATTGATTTATATAAATTCAGTCTTTTCTGTCTAATTTAATTCAATAATTTACTGTCCAATCAATGATATCCCTATTTCTTAAGTCCAAGATCAGGCAATGACAGATACATCATGTGTAACATCAACTGAGATAATAGTCAGGTTAACCAATTCATCGTCATTGTATGTAAAAGCATTAATATAGTTAAGGAGACTTTCCATCTTGGCAGTAACATACTTACAATAACAAGTTGATGCTGCATAGGTTACTTTATAATGATTTTCAGCCTTCCTCATCGTACGTACCTGGTGTTATACAAGGTAAACTAATATTTGCTAACTCTCGATATGTTAAGCGATTGCACATTTTATGTTATTCCTTTAATATCAGTACTTACTTTCATACGTCAATTTGCCTGTTCGAGAGCTTCATTCGCTCCAAGATATAAAAAAATACCTGTTTTGAGTTCTCCCCCATGTTTCATGATCATTTTGACGTAGTGCCTTTATTTACCCAATGTTTCACGCACATAGTTCCCAGCGCACACTCCACACTACACAAATGAATTACATCAACATAAACACTGTGTCCATGCAGCTGAGCGCCATTTTGAAAGTAGGATTCTTGTCATTTTTCTCCTTGCATAAGTCTTTAAGCTTGTTGGTAAATTTAGACTAAAGCTCCGAAATCGTAAAGTGACTAATTCTCGCAGTCGCAAGACTACGAGGGCACAATACTCCTGCAACAAAAAGCGCATAAGGTCAGATTACAGCAACGAAATAAAATCTACAAAGACAATAACAATGTAAAACGTTTAATTGGTGTTAATACTTAAAATAACCAGTACAGTACGTTACGTATGTTACGATATGTATTGCACAAGCAGTTATTGTAATGTTGTAATGAATAAACTCATCAACGTCTGCATAGTTTCGGTGATAGTGCATCAGGGATTTTTCTTTCTGTCGTTACACCCCGGAAGAGGTGATTAACAAAGACGTTGAACGGCAAATTTGACTTTTCGACTTCCAGTCGGGTCTTACCATTCCAGCCAATTTGTAATGCGCTTGACTCCGCAAGCTGCCGTGGGGCGGTTTAGTGATTTATCAAAATTTAATTGGAGGTGCTTCATTGTATCAAGATGATGATTGCCGCAAGTGCCAACACTGTTACGATTCGTGACTGTGATATTTTTGCAACTATAACATTACCGGCCGCAAGATAACTGGGTTTAATTCGGGTTTATTATGTTTATTAATTTGGATTCCCGTAATTTATCGTTTCGTCTATCGTCGGTTCTCCAACTATCGATCTTTTATCGGCTCAGATCTGATATTATGTCTGAGAATTTCTTCCATCAAGCTCGGAGATTCCACTGTCGCTTCTTATCGCATCTCCCCCAGGTGCATCTTTTCGTCGCCTTTCTTCTCGATCGATCGAAGTATACTACCGTAAATAGGGTGAGCAAACTGCTGGATACTGCCTTTTTCCTCTATGGCTTGAGGTATCGTAATGAATTCTGCACTTTCGCTATATTAAAATGCATTTGAGTAGTCTCTGCCGTCTGCGTTTATTACTGTATTTACGTTTTAGCAACTCCTTCGGGAAATTTGAATGGCTTCTTGGCCGTCATTTGCACATTTGAAATCAATCTTTCCATAGATTGTATTCTCGTGAGATCAGACAAGGAAATAATTAGTTGCAATTAGTCTTAAGATTATTGTACCAGATTTTCTTATAACTTGGTATGTTCATTATAGTATTTAAATATTATTTGGTGCTTTTGTTGTATTTTGTTGTAAGGAATACATGCAGAACGTGTTTTTTAATCGTGAAATTCTTAGCTGCAGGCAAAGGTAAGTGACCAAGGTCCAGCTCGCCATTTTCCCTATGACTTGATGTTGATGTCTCTTGAAGGTTAGTGCGTCGTGAAGACCTGGAGTCTGATTTCAACTCTGTGGCGTCCGAATAAATTCTTCGAATTCTTCGAAGTAGGAAATAAACCATTTCAGATACCTCAAACTGCCCTTGTCTGGACTGAAAGCTAACCGGAGCGAATTATTGTTACGGGTTGTTTCTCTAGGGACCTGCGGTACTTTAGTTTTATAATTTTTTGTGTTAAGTAACGGTTTGAGCCGTATATTGGGTATAAAATATTACGTAAATATATAGATAAACGAAAACAAAATTTTAAAATACATCATCGTATATAACTTACAGCGTTATCCGTGAAGATATGCCAACAATGATTTTGCAAAACATAAAAGGCGAACGTCTATTTATTAATAAAAGAACAAAATAATTTTTCAGCACTTTACATTTAATAGGAAATTCATATTTTATTAAAAATCTGCTCTAACCTATCGCAACTTCATGTCCAATATTAATCACGATTTGTGGTTGGATTTTTTTGCATTAGCTGCTGAGGCTGTAACGATTCGCCCAGTCGAAACGCGTTTTTGTGAATTAAAATCAATTCGCGCGTTCCAGCCTAGCGATTTCTATGTTACAAGTTTGAATTTTTCGCACGCGCGGCCGGCTACGTCATCAAGAGATCCCTGCTCCACGTATTGCGCTGCTCCCCCACTTAGAAGGCCCGAGGTGGTGGCTTGATGCACGAAGCACGAAGAAGAGCTATAAAAGCCGCTTCTCGTCCGTTCCAAGGGGCAGACTTCATTCATACATTCATCCGCATACATTCCAGTATCCTTCCAGCCCCAAATCATCCCCAATCCTGATCCTATCCGACCGTTTACAGAGAATTTTCCCGTCCTGTCATTAGTATTTTCCCGTAGCTACGATCGAACCCGAAGCCTCCAGTCTTGGAGACCGTGTTCCTAGCTAAGGTTTAATTGAACCCGTTCCCCGAATAAACAGCTTTAAGAAACGATGCCCACGAATGGGAAACCGTTTCGCTGTTTAATTTAACACTTGTGAATTTCCCGAACTAATAAATGTTGAAACATCTCCTGGAGGACGCTAGTAAATAATTATACCAAAATTTCCTGGAAGACGTATTCGAAACGAGGGTTAAACAACCAGGCCGTTTCATATGTCAATTTGGTATCACTAAATAAATCCAGCGTCTAACACAATATTTGCTCGGCCTAGAAGGCCCCTGTAAGATTGCACTTAATTTCTGTTTGACTACAGGTTTGTACTCACCGTTTCAAACATCTTCCTATCGTAACACCGGAGAGCGACAGCGCCGCAACGATCTTAACCTATCTTGGGCCGAAGACACGAAGCGGTCCCCCAGGTGGAAGACGTCGCCGATAACTTCTCCTTCGGCCGCAATTCGCACTGCCACTTCACAGTATCCCCGAGATTCACAACGCTAGCCCGGTGTCGTAAGGCGAAAAACGTAATATATTAGAAATAACCTAAACTTGCAGCTGCACGCGGTTTTCAACGTCGGACGTGACATTCGAGCGCGAAGGTTGGCTCCACTGCAAATCACTTTGGGCAAAACGTCTCCCTGGCCAGTGGCGTCCCGTCGATTCCTGCAGAAGGCGGCCATTCGGACCTTCCACACACAGATGCAAAACGGGTTGCCGACGCGCAAGGAACTGGCAACTGGGTGCCCATCATAATTAATTAAATACATTGTGAAATACATTTTATTTGATTTCTTAAGAACAATACCTATGTTTGTAAATACTGAACCTTATAATTAAACTGTCTAAAGTTATCCTAGTGTTTGCTTGCTAATATTCAAGTGTATATCTGGCTGAACTAAATTATCTCCGACTGAGAAAGATACCCGAAGGAAATTTATTAAGTTCATTAGCCCTAATTAGCAGAGGGCTAGTACCGTTTCAACGGGCACCCAGTGGCCAGTTCCTTGCGCGCCGGCAACCCGTCTTGCATCTGTGTGTGGAAGGTCCGAATGGCCGCCTTCTGCAGGAATCGGCGGGACGCCACTGGCCGGGGAGACGTTTTGCCCAAAGTAATTTGCAGTGGAGCCAACCTTCGCGCTCGAATGTCACGTCCGACGTTGAAAACCGCGTGCAGCTGCAAGTTTAGGTTATTTCTAATATATTACGTTTTTCGCCTTACGACACCGGGCTAGCGTTGTGAATCTCGGGGATACTGTGAAGTGGCAGTGCGAATTGCGACCGGAGGAGAAGTTATCGGCGACGTCTTCCACCTGGGGGACCGCTTCGTGTCTTCGGCCCAAGATAGGTTAAGATAGTTGCGGCGCTGTCGCTCTCCGGTGTTACGATAGGAAGATGTTCGAAACGGTGAGTACAAACCTGTAGTCAAACAGAAATTAAGTGCAATCTACAGGGGCCTTCTAGGCCGAGCATTATTTACTAGCGTCCTCCAGGAGATGTTTCAACATTTATTAGTTCGGGAAATTCACAAGTGTTAAATTAAACAGCGAAACGGTTTCCCATTCGTGGGCATCGTTTCTTAAAGCTGTTTATTCGGGGAACGGGTTCAATTAAACCTTAGCTAGGAACACGGTCTCCAAGACTGGAGGCTTCGGGTTCGATCGTAGCTACGGGAAAATACTAATGACAGGACGGGAAAATTCTCTGTAAACGGTCGGATAGGATCAGGATTGGGGATGATTTGGGGCTGGAAGGATACTGGAATGTATGCGGATGAATGTATGAATGAAGTCTGCCCCTTGGAACGGACGAGAAGCGGCTTTTATAGCTCTTCTTCGTGCTTCGTGCATCAAGCCACCACCTCGGGCCTTCTAAGTGGGGGAGCAGCGCAATACGTGGAGCAGGGATCTCTTGATGACCTAGCCGGCCGCGCGTGCAAAAAATTCAAACTTGTAACGTAGAAATCGCTAGGCTGGAACGCGCGAATTGATTTTAATTCACAAAAACGCGTTTCGACTGGGCGAATCGTTACAAGGCTATTAAACGTTAGTTAATGGATAATTTAATTATTTCAGATTAGATCTGTTCCATCAGTCCAGCTTGTTTTATGAATTCCAAAATTGTTCTGTCCCCTAATTCTTTTGACGATGTCCCTTCTCGAAAGGTACGAGCTGTTCTGTATCTTACGCATTCCATTAAAATGTGATGTACTGTTAATGGTACATTACAAGTAGTATATGACGGTTGATTTTCACCACACAGTAAATACTTGCACGTTAGTTGAGTATGTTCGGTTCGTATTCTCGTCAAGATAACTTGTTCCCTTCTGGAGATATTAGTGGGGTATTTAAATTTACCCACTTCTGGAAGGAACCTCCTCAGATACGTATTCTTATTGTTCCACACTTCTTGAAACTTGGCTCTGATTTGTTTTTCAACAAATATTTTAATGTATTTGAGGCTGGTAACTTCATATGTGGGCGGAATTTGTAGGGTTGCATCCTTCGCAGCTCTATGAGCCTTTTCATTACCAGTTATGCCAGCATGCCTAGGAATCCATATGAATGATAATTGTTTTCCCATTAATCTTATCGTGTTACAAAGAAAGCTAATGTCTGTAATTAATGATTCATGTATAGTTCGACTGTTTATAGCTTCGAGAACAGACAGAGAGTCAGTACATCTCCCAAAAGCCGTCTGGCTCGCGTGCCGACACAGCCGCAAAGCGGCATAGATCGCAAACGTTTCACAGAAAAAACACTGACAATCTGTGGAGGCGAATGCTTCAAAATTGCTTCCCCATATATGACTGCAAACCCAGCCCCTGTGTCAGTTTTTGACTCATCCGTAAATATTAAAATGTGGTTGCTATAATTCTCAAGTAAGTCGAAATAGCACTGCCTAATAGCAGCTGCATTTATTTCTTTCTTACTGACTTTTAACAGGTCCATCCGAGTTTCTGGGAGGTTTACAATCCACGGTTCGTAGACCTGTTCCTCTGCCATGCATAATGACTGTTCAGGTATTCCAAGATCAGTAATGATATTCGTTGATCTCACCGATGACGATTTGCGCCGAGTAGTTTCCGTCGAATAACGAGCAGAGAATACATTTCTCTTGAACAGGGAAATTATTCTATGGTTTGATTGCCTGCTTAAATTCAAGCGGTAGCTAGCTATATGTTTTTGACGCCTTAAGCTTAAAGGTTCCAGACCAGAGTCTGCGTACATGCTTTTTACTGGGCATGTGCTAAAAGCTCCTATCGCATATCGTATACCCCGATTATGTAGCTTTGTAGAGGAGTACGCCACGCACCCATAGTCGATCTTTGACAGCACTAAACTTTTATGAAGCATCAGTAACGTCTTTATGTCCGCTCCCCATTTTGTGTGAGCTAATCCTTTGATTATGTTCAAGTTCCTTTTGCATGAAGAAGTGAGGTTGGCTTTATTTGTATATTTGTTAGTTTATTTATTTATTTATTTATGTATTTATTTTGGTACTCAGACAACAGCCGTGAGGCCAACTATAGGCGTCGCTGTACATTTTATGGGGACTTCGAACCCCACTAAAGACTGTCATGATGTTATTATGACATCCGGGACCAACTATTTCCGTGGCAGCCGTACCACGAGGCGCCGCGAGAAGCAGCCATGGAACGCCCATCCATGTTCTGACCAGAAGGAGCGTTGCTTAACTCTACTGATCAAACGTGGACGCTTGTTCAAGCTACATCACCCAACTACAGTTGTGTAGTATTTATGAGGCTTACATGTAAAAGTAAATTAAGGCGAACGAAGAGAGATAAAAACAAAGACAAAAATAGAGAGACAGTAAATATGAAATCGTTTCCTTTCTGGTGTATCTTTTTAATTATCGTGATAATTAGATTATCATGTCTAATGTTTATAATTCTTGGAAGGGATTCCTCCAGGTAACGTTTATTGTGCATAGACCGCAATCTGAGAATATTTTATGACACATATGTCAGTTTTTTACCTTTTGATATTAAACAGCTACTAAGTCTGGCATTTTTAATTTAATTTTCAGACCTTCGAGTTCACTTGTATACCCTAATTTAAAATTTGTCTCGTTAACAATTTTTTTAAATCAATATTTATTGGTACAAAAACAAAAGCATCGTATGAGTATTCTTCTAATTAATTACATCAAGTTATCAAACTGGAGTATTTCTGGATTGTAAAATATTTCCGCTAATTTAGTTTGGCTGAGCAATTTTCAGTTTCCTATTCCGTTTCATCCTTTGGTCCAGCTATTAATAGTGGCTTCTTTTTTGTGCTAATAGTAATGTTACATTCTTTAACCTGACCATGGGAGTTATATTAAGATAGTAATGTTACTCATACTATATTATCGGTAATCTTCAATTTTAAGTTCCGCAATATTGGATCTGTGCATAAATTGCTCGTTTCAGTGTCACTTCGATTAAAGCAATTTACTGTTACTCAATTCATGAAGCCTCTTCTTTTATTACGGATAGGTATTCCTGAGGTGCTGACTGCGGTTCATCAGAATTGTTTATTGGCATTCCTGAAGAGCTTGGTTTAGGGTCATTAAGTTCATCCAGTTTATTTACTGCATTTCTTTTAAAATCACACACACTAATATTCTTCCCACGAGACCCATTCAGAATGTTTTGTTTTTGTCTAGAAAGACCTTTCGAAGCGTTAACTAGGTTTTATTCTATAAACTATTGCTTACCCAAGTTGTAGTGTCATGTATGTCATTTACAACTACCTTTATGATAAGATCATCTGCAGTAATTAGTTTCCAAGGATTTTTCTAAAAGACTACGACTATTTTTAGAGTGCAATTAATCTGCTCACGATGGTAATTTCTTTCCAATCTCTAGACCACTCACCCTTCATTATTTATAGGTGAACTATTGTCACAGTGATGCCTTTCTTGCCGTCCAATTTTGACAGTGCCGATAGTGGAGCGAATATTTTCAGATTTATCCTACATTCTTCATATACGTGGATGTATGTATATCTTGTTAATGATAAACGGGATATTATTTTTTCTTTATTTTCTTTCTTATTGTAACCAAGTACCAACTTTGTTACAAATAAAATGCGTATATACACCGTTGCTTATGTCCCTATATCTTTGATTTAGAACCTGTAAAGAGAAAATAGGTAACCTCCTTTGTTTCTAGAGCATCTCTAAATTTAACTGCATCTCTCCCACTTTCGCTTTGCATTCTTGTTTCTGAATGATTTTTGTGATCTGGTTAAGTAAGTCACTTTGTATGGGTATTATGGAAAAAGTAAACATAATCTAATCATATCTGAGATATTAAAGTTTTCTGAACGATCATGAGGAAAGAGCTTCTCTATGTATCGTTACGAGAGAAACCCAGATCAAAACGTATTTCAGTAGCTCAGTGGGAAGAGAGGAGGGGGGGGGGAGTTGTAAACTGGAGGAAACAGATCTCTCGCTACAACCAAAACAAACTGTACGTTGAAGGTACGGGAAAAAATCTGTGTAATTAATGTTAGAAGCCACCTGATGTATCTGCCGGGGATAGAATGGGGTCTCCCATCAGAAGATTTCCCATTGGCTACAGAAAATTCCAAGATATGACTTTCGTTGCCTCGTAGTTCTAATATGCTTATCCTAAATATTTCAATGGTTCATGTAACTGGATTCCGCGTTACAAATAAAATTACGCGACAATTATGGCCACTGTATCAAAGCAACACACATGAAATGCATTTAGGTGGGCCCCTGCTGAAGGCCAGAACCGCAGCAAACAATGCCAACAAAACAAACCTTAAGAATATTGTCTGCTCGTGATGTTACGTTGTGCGATAAGAAAAACCTTGACTGACCTTGCGGCAAATTAGCAATAGATTGCAACGAGCGTTACCCGCACTACGGCGGGAATTTACCTAAAACTTACGCCCGCCTAATGCGGTTATTTCTTAAATATCACACAAAATGCATTGTTAACCAGTTATAACATGTTCAATTTAGTTGAAATGCAGCAGCTTGGTTGGCTGCATGACAGCTACATTGGAAAATCAACGTTCGACCTGAGGTGATGAATGATTGATAGCGTATAGGGCTCTATGAAGGAAGAATTGACAGCTTCAGTTTCAGGCGTCGTTAACTGGCGGCGTTAGAACGGAGGTTTTTCGGGCCTGCGTTAGCCTAAATTTTCACTGCACAACAACGAAACGGTATTTTTAGACTTATAGAACGTGGCTTGGAAATCGTTAAATCTAATGACGTCAAAATTATCGCGAAGGACTTATAATGACAATAGACCGGGTGATAGGTTTGAAAACCGAACATAGCACGTTTTTAATTTTTAGTAAACAAATGATATCTCTGACGTAATTGATGTCTACGGACTTTCGGCCTCTCTTTCTCCCTATATTTTAAAGGTCTGATCTAGGCAACCTTATTTTATTAATTAAATTAAATGTTTCTAATAACCTTGTGCTTTTGCAATGTTCGGTTTTGAAACTGGTCAGCCGGTATACGGGGCAGTGTGTTAAAAATGGCAAAATAAATAGTGTTATGTTCACATTAACCTTATCAACGATGGTGCAAAGGTTTTTGAAAGTTGCAAACGTTTCTTTTTCTGAAAATAATCTTTAAATAAAGGGAATATTATAATTACTTCATTCAACAAACAGATTATTTAACAATAAAATCACATAGGCATTATAGATACCGTGTTTAATCAAACCGAAACTGAAAATGAAATTAAACTGTATGACCACTTGTCATCGATATTGTTGTAAATAGTATCGCGAGACGCCTAAAGTCGGGGTAACTGGCAATCTTTTTAATTGAAACACACTCGGACACGAAGACCAAAGCTACTGAGATTAATAAGAACCCTTAAGTTTACGTATTTACATCTTCTTATTAACTAACTTAATTCTAAGTCCATTCTGACCAAGAAAGCTCGGTGGGCGTTTACAAAGTTCCCAATAACCTATCAGAGCTGGTCTAAATTTTGGACATTTGGCATTACATGCGGACGTGACCGTTCATAATAGTTCTATGAATTTTTACAAGCTTGAGAATTTCTCACAGTGAAATGTGGCCTGTTCGGACCCTTAGTAAATTACCGCTATAAAGATTTAAATTTCTACTAAAAGCATTTGGTCCCAGCTGCAAATAGTTTTTATGATCGATTTGCAACCGTTGCTTCTTCTAATCACGTACCGGTCATATACATCACTCAATATTTCGGTTTATGAAGTAAACGCTGCATAAACTTACTCAAATCTTATTCGTGAGATTGGAATATCTCCAGCTTCCCAAGCGAAAGGCACGTTTCTGAACATCCGCTTGTTGTAATTTAAATATGACATTTTCCTACGAATTTTACCTTAAAATATTATACAGATGGCTTACAGCTAACTAAAGTACAGTATATTCCTACATAGTTCATTAAATTAAAGAACGCAAATCGTAACAGTTGCCCCCGGATTAAGATAGTCTTTGGGGTTTAAATCTATCGATTTTTACACCACAAGACGTTCTTCTTTCGCACTTAAGCAATACCAGTCATAAATCTCAGAACTATATGGTCTCATTATGCTTACCCTAATTTAACTAACCTACGTGAATTAACATCAGTTATCTGGTGTAATTGTCAGTACTACTTTGGTTCTCGGTGACTTAACTAAACAAAATACCTAGATAAGGAATCCACGTTTCCGCCTTTCTTTCCCGGTTTATAGAGAACAGTGAAATTTAACATTTGTAAAATTAATGACCACCGCAGTAATCTGCCATTCTTATTGCTCATCTGCCGTAACCAGGTCAAAGGACAGTGATCCGTTTCTACGGTAAAATGGCTCAGAAACAAATAAGGCTTTAATTTTCCGACTGCCCAGACTAAAGCTGCACATTCGAGTTCACTTGCGCTATAAGCTTGCTCCCTATCCGTGAGTTTTTTGCTCAGATACAGCACCGGATGCTCTTCTTGATTAGCATCTTGTTGCGATAAAGTCACCCCCATTCCTCGCTTCGAACAATCAGTTTGTACTATAAATTCGCGGGAATAATCTGGAGCTCTCAACACCTTACCGCTCATTAATTCGTCCTTCAATCTTTGGAATGCAACTTCTTTCTGATCATCCCATTCTACTCTTGTTTTGGCATTTTTCCGTAATGCGTCTGTAAGTGGACTAGCTATGTCTGCATAGTTCGGGACGTAATGATTATAATACCCAGTGATCCCGAGAAATGATCGAATATCCCGTTTGGTTTGGGGACGTTGAAACTCCTGTATGGCCGCTACCTTTACCTCCGACGGTTGTCTAAATCCCTGACCTATTTTATGTCCCAGATATATCACCTCGGCTTTTCCCCACTCACACTTCTTAGCCTTTATCGTTAGGCCTGCTTGATGCATTGCCTTGAATACCGCACGTAGATGTCCTAAATGCTCCTCCCAAGTCATCGAATGTACCGCCACATCGTCCAAAAATGGTTCTGCGAAATCGTCCATTCCCTCCAATATGGTGTCCATTAGCCGCTGAAACGAAAATGGAGCAGATTGCAGCCCGAACGCTAACGTCACTGGTTCGAAAACTCCACGATGAGTTATGAAAGCAGCATATTTACTTGCTCTTTCAGTCATCCCTATTTGCCAGTAGGCTCTTACTACATCGATTAGACTCAGGTATCTGGCCTTGCTGCATTTTTCCACACATGCTTCTATATTAGGAACAGGATGTTGCTGTGGCACCGTAATAGCATTTAACGCTCTGTAGTCGATCACAGGCCTTGGATCCTTCCCTTCAGCCTCCACAATCATCATAGGCGATGAATACTCGCTGTTACTGGGCCTAATTACTCCCAATTTTAACATTTTATCGATTTCTTTGTCGATAATCTCGCGTACCCTCGGTGAGTGTGAATACGCTCGAGTTCGGATAATGTTTTCCTCCTTGAGAGCAATATCGTGTTCCACTAAGTTGGTTCTTCCGGGTCGATTTGAAAATAACCCTGGAAATTCTTGGATTAATTCCTCCAAGCTTTTCATTTGGGTTTCCGTGAGTTTTCCTACCCCTTTGGCTTGTTTCAACACTTCCGAAGCACTTAAGATTTCGGTGTCTTCTATTTCCAGTTCTGGAAGATCGAGTTCTGCTCCTTCTTCCCCAGGTTGTGTGATTACTATCGCAATGACTTCAGCCTTTTCAAAATAAGGTTTCAACAAATTGACGTGGACAAGAGTTTGTTTACGTTTTCCCGATATTTCTTTAATTATATAATTCGTATCGGAAATTTTCTCCACAATTTCTTTGGGTCCAGTCCATTGCATCTGCAATTTGTTGGTCCTGGCTTGCTGATATAACATAACCTTCTCGCCAACCTCGTAATATGAAGCCTTCGCCTTCAGATCATAATAACCTTTTGATTTGGTTTGCGCTTCCAAAGTCGCCGTTTTCGCGATTTCCTGCATTTGCCTTAGCCTATCGAGTAACTTTAATATGTACACTACTACCGGTTCGTTGGTTTCCTTTCCAACCCACAACTCCTTGATCATGTTTAATGGAGATCTAATCTGACGTCCATAAACCAATTCTGCGGGACTAAATCCGTGTGCCGCGTGCGGTGCACATCTTAAAGCGAAAAGCGCTTGATCGATATATTCATCCCACTCATTTCCGTTTTCGTAACACAACGCTCTTAGGATTCGCTTGTATACGCCGTGGAATCGTTCTACTGCATTTGATTGCGGATGATATGCTGAACTGTGTATGATTTTTATACCACATCGGTCAAGAAATTCGGTCGTTAGATTGCTGGTAAATACAGTGCCCAAATCCATCTGGATTTCGGATGGAAATCCTACTCGTGAAAATATATTTAATAACCCCTTTACCACCGATTCAGAATCTGCTACTTTCAATGGGATCGCGTCAGGAAATTTTGTAGCACTACAAATTAGCGTTAGTAGATATCTGTTTCCCTTCTCGGTTTTCGCTAAAGGTCCTACAATATCCACATTTACTCGCTTATACGGTTCGGTGATTACTGGCACTCTACACATTGGAGCTTTTTTTCTATCAGTGGACTTCCCTACGCGCATGCAAACGTCACAGCACTTGATTTTGTTTTTCACGTCTCGTCCCATCTGATTCCACCAATAATTCTGCTTGATCCTGTCAATGGTTTTGTTACAACCCAAGTGTCCCATCCACATGTTATCATGTGCGATATCTAGCAACTTGCTTTGTAATTTTTCTGGCACCATCACTTGCTCAAAGCTCCGACCCAATTTGTCAGTAATTCTCCTGTGCAGTATTCCATAAGCAATGTAGAATTTTGCTCCATTGTTCTCCTTCTTTGATTCTGCCATCTCAAAATACTCCTTTAATTTTGGATCTTCTAATTGCAGCATTCTTAAGGTTGTCGGTGTAAGTTTTGTTATGTCCGAGTAGTCGATATCCGATTTAGGTATTGAAAATTGTTCGTCATCTTCCAGGCTCGGTGATTTATACCAAATCTCCTTTTCCGCCTCTTCTCCCTGTTCGTCGGGATCTTTTCCGTCTTCTGAACTCTTTACTTCGGCATTCGTTTCTTTATTTTCATCGTGAACCTTTTCCTTTTCCATTATAGCCTTCGCCTGCGCTCTCGTTAATGCGAGCACTTGTTGAATTACCACATCCTTTTCCTTCGGCAGCATCTCCCACGTTCTATTCGATAGCAGATACGTATAATCTCGAGGCAAACGATTCGCTACAGCTGCTTCAGTTTCCACCTGAATTTCTGGCAAATTTAATTTTACCTTCGCAACTGGTAACGCCACACATTCTTCATTCAGGAGTCCTTGCACATATACATATTTCCCTGTATAATCCGCTCCTTTGATTAAATTTGTGTGCACGATATCATAGCTGGCTCCGCTATCTCGTAGTAATTTTGCTTCCACTCCATTTACTTTCGCTATTATGGTATAAGGTTCTAGCAGACCTTCCTCGTTCTTGCTCTGGCCTATCGTTGCTAAAACGACTTGTGTTTTGGGACATTCCGGTGAACCTTTATAGTGACCTACTGCACCACATCCAAAGCACTTCCCCGGCCTTCGTCTGTCGAAACTGCGTTTGTCCAAGTTTTCCTTGACAACACTTTCCGTTTGCACCTGACTTTTCCCTAAGTCATTTTTCAAGTTCGACGTCGGCTTAGTTTCGAACTTATTTTTCGATGTCTTGAAGTTTCCATTATATTGCCGTTCCGTACCTGGTCCTCTTTTGGTGACGTATGTGTCTGCATGCTCTGCAGCTTCCTCCATCGTCTTGGACTTGTTTCGGTCCTCCACCCAAAATTTCATCTCCCTGGCAACGAACTATAAAATTTCTCCAAGCACATCAGTTGAGTTAGCTTGTCGAAGTTTCCTTCCGCTTCTTCGCTCTTGATCCATTCCTGGAAATTGGTTTTTAGTTGGTATGCAAATTCCGCATAACTCTGGTCAGTTTTCCGTTTCCCGTACCGAAATTTCGTTCTAAAAACTTCTGCTGTTAGCTGATATTTCTTGAGCAGACTAGCCCTGACTTTGTCGTAATCTTTGCTGTCCTCTTCTGTTAATCGAGCCACGACCTCATTCGCTGTTGGTGACAACACACTCGTCAATCGAATTGGCCACGATTCCTTGGAGAAGTTCAATTGCACACAAACCCGCTCGAAATTTGTTAAATACAATCCCATGTCACCGTCATCCTTGAAAGGTTGCAATTGTTTTGTCATATTCAAGGACATATTCCTAATTGCATTGACATCATGTACATTATTTTCATTTGCCGTTTGAGCTTGGGCTTGAGCAATTTTCACTTGAGCATCTAATCGAGCTACCTCCAATCTTTCTTCTCGCTCCCTTTCAGCTAATTCTAACCTTTCTCTCTTTTCAGCTAATTCTAACCTTTCTCTTCGTTCCCTTTCAGCTAATTCTAACCTTTCTCTTCGTTCCCTTTCAGCTAATTCTTCCCACTTGTCCTTCCGAGGGTTTTCCTCCCAGACACCTAATTCTACTTTAATGTCCTCTACCGAATGTTGAGCCTTAATCAATTCTTCTATGATCTCTGCCTTTTTCTTTTTCTCCGGTAATTCCAACAGATTAGCAACGTATTTTAATTCGTTCACCGAAAAAATGCTGTATTCGGAAACCATTGTTTCTTTTAAATGAAACACTTGATAAAATTTTAAATTCTGTAAACCAGGAATTTTGCGTAACCCGTAAATTACCTATCGCTGCTGTAAAAACTTAAGTAGTTCACAACCCGTCGAAAATTTACTATTACTGACAACTACGAGCAATACCTGATCCTATTATTTCAAAAAAATATATACACAACCTTACTAAATCGCATAATAAGACCATACAATTCCGAAACAAACAACAAGTATTACTTACCCACAACTGGAATTTTCTGCTTTCCCCGCTGTGCTGTCGTCTTATTCCCACAGATCTGGACGCGCCGCCTCCCTGTTCTGAAGCCGCTTTCCTGACTTTTTTTTCTGGAGTTTCCGCCGTCACTCACTTCGACACATTTACTGGCTTTTACTGCACTACACTGGTTTTTCTTCGTTGTCAGTTTTACTGACGTTGTTCCCAGAATGCTGCCTCGCCTGTTGTCTGGCCACCTCCACGGATTCCTTGCCCCGTTCCCGGATTGACTGCTCCCGTTGGACCACGGAATTTCCTGCATTCACTCCTCGACGTTCCTGGATTTTATCTACGCCGCCCCTTCGAATGACTGCCCTCCTGTTGTCTGGCCGCCTCCACGGATTCCTTGCCGTCACCTCCTCGACGCTCGCTGGTTTTCCAACGTTGCCACTTTTACGTGACGCCGTCCCCCAGTCCTCTACGCCAGGGGTCGGCAACCTGCGGCCCTTTGCAACTTTTTGGTCGGCCCGCCAAAGCACCAATATAACTTTAGGAAAAATCAACAAACTTAGAGCGTAAGCGTGCCGAAATGTGGCCGGTGACAAAAATGCGCGACAAACAGAAGCATAGTGGGAAACTTATTTTACTGCGCAAGTTTAATCCCCACTCCCCAGCGAATACGACGTCTGGATTAGCAAGTGTAGCATTCTTTCTAGTGATGGGCATAATCGGATGATTTCAATAATCGGAATGTGCCATTTCGGAATGTTTATAAAATCGGAATATCATCCGATTATTTTACATTCCGTAAATGCAAGCAAGGGAAAACGAGCGAAATAACAACAAGCGGAAGGAAGATGAAGTGCGTGCAAATTTACGATGAGAGCACTCGCCGTCGCGCCGTAAGCCCTTATCTGCGTTGGCATCTATTGTTTGGGTTTGTAGGACGGTCAGTAATAGCTATTTACGTTATTAGACCGGTAGCAACATTTTTATGGCCGCGCCAATACTTTACAGGTCGAACCGTAGGGCGAGACCTGTATGTTTGGCAAGGCCATAAGAATTCTACCGGTCGTGTATCGTATAAGATTTTTTAGGATACTGCATTGGTAACTAGCGTCTACATAGTTACAACGAGTCGGTAGATAGAATTTACCGGCCTAGACCAGTAGTAGTTCTATTACTACTGGTCTAGGCCGGCAAATTTTATCTACCGGACTTGTTTGTAACTATGTAGACGCTAGTTAGCAATGCAGTATCCTAAAAAACAATTTATGAGTTTGAGTCGCACAGTGGGATATGAGGAAATAAAATATTTTTTCAAATTATTACAGTAGTTACGTTAATAGACTTTCGGAAAATGGTAGTGATATTTTAAAGTTTATTAGCACATAAAGTACATAATAGATAGTATAAAACAATACTTGAATTTGAAGTCTGTAGGTGTACTATCTAATAATTAATCTACGAAATACCACTGCCATTAGTGCCATTCACGTATCATACACGTGCGGACACGGCGCGACCCGTCGACATTCGGCAACCAGCATATAGCAGTCAAGTGAGTCAATAAAACATTCCGTATTCCGTTCAGTTCAAATTGGCATTTCGTTTTCTCATTTTGTGTACCGAATAGTAAAATAATCGAATTCCGAAAGTTCCGAATTTTGTGCACCGAACAGTAAAATAATCGAATTCCGAAAGTTCCGAATTTTGTGCACCGAACAGTAAAATAATCGAATTCCGAAAAGTTCCGAAATAATAGGAACCTTCGATTTTTTGAACAATCGAAACTTTCCGATTATTCATTCCGGATAGGCCCATCACTAATTCTTTCATTTCGCCAGTTTGCTACTGTATGTTCATATGTGCGTTCGCCGTTCATGTTGACAGCCATATGACGTTTCACTACAATATTTTATATTTTTTATATTTATATATTTTATATTTACATTTTTATACATATTTAATTGGAATTGTATTTTCTTTTTTTTTCCTTTTAAGAATTGTAAAATTTTTGTTCTCTAACATTATTGTTATTATAGCATGTCAATAAAAAATAAATTTTTTCTATATTTATTTTAATAATATTTATACTCGTATATGATATAAAAGCACTATTTAAGTTACATTTGAATGTGCGGCCCCGCATAAAAAAAAATATTTTGAAAATGGCCCGCCGTCCGAAAAAGGTTGCCGACCCCTGCGTCTACGCCGTTCCGGATTGACCGCTTCCGTTGTACCGCCTCAGTTTATTAGATGCTTTTTCCCGTCCTGTTCACGTGCTTCCCCTTGTATATTCAACGCTTGCACTTGGACCGACTTCGAAACAAAAGAAATCTTCTGTCGTGCGATTTAAATAAGTTATAAATTACACCGCTTGATCACCACTATCGCGGGACGCCTAAAGTCGGGGTAACTGGCAATCCTTTTAATTGAAACACACTCGGACACGAAGACCAAAGCTACTGAGATTAATAAGAACCCTTAAGTTTACGTATTTACATCTTCTTATTAACTAACTTAATTCTAAGTCCATTCTGACCAAGAAAGCTCGGTGGGCGTTTACAAAGTTCCCAATAACCTATCAGAGCTGGTCTAAATTTTGGACATTTGGCATTACATGCGGACGTGACCGTTCATAATAGTTCTATGAATTTTTACAAGCTTGAGGATTTCTCACAGTGAAATGTGGCCTGTTCGGACCCTTAGTAAATTACCGCTATAAAGATTTAAATTTCTACTAAAAGCATTTGGTCCCAGCTGCAAATAGTTTTTATGATCGAGTTGCAACCGTTGCTTCTTCTAATCACCTACCGGTCATATACATCACTCAATATTTCGGTTTATGAAGTAAACGCTGCATAAACTTACTCAAATCTTATTCGTGAGATTGGAATATCTCCAGCTTCCCAAGCGAAAGGCACGTTTCCTGAACATCCGCTTGTTGTAATTTAAATATGACATTTTCCTACGAATTTTACCTTAAAATATTATACAGATGGCTTACAGCTAACTAAAGTACAGTATATTCCTACATAGTTCATTAAATTAAAGAACGCAAATCGTAACAATAGTTTCTGCAGTTTCAAGAAAATTTTCATAATATTGTTACAATGCTGCTTGCGGTAACCGGAACTTCACATTACCCGATATTCACGTTACAAAGTGTGTACTGCATATAAAAACTTCCTATTCAAAATTTTATTAAAACCTTAAAGCGAAAGTAGAAATAGTACTCACATCGAAAACTTTTAGAGGGCTGTGGATTTTTTTAAAATTTAATTTATGTTGCAGTGATGGGTAAGGGGTAGTTAGTAATAAATAGCCTATACAATTTTGACAGATAAACTTAACTTTTACAGGATGTTTAACACCGAACACTAGATGGTGCTGTGTACGGAAAATTCAGGAAATCATTTTGAACAGCTATAGTTGTTTTTGTTACTAACATTTTTACGTATTCAACAAAAATGTTTGTATTTGTTAAAATGACATTCTTGCTATAACCTTAAACTGACAGATATAAAATACCAATTTGACATTTACTACCACGACTGCCAACAAATTTTTTTTGACAAAATCATGCCACAGCCCTCTAGAGGATAAAGTTTTCGATCATACTGTACTGTAGGTTTAGTTACAATATAAGTAAAGCAACTAGCACTACATTAACAAAAATATAAAAATATAACAAACGCTCCGTATATTTATCCTTTACTAAAGCAGCATGTCACCTTGACAATAATTAGCTGATTAACCCATTCTACTTACTAACTCATAGAAAAAAATAACCTGGACGCACTTATATAACCACTGAATCGTAAATTTGAGCAACAAATGGAGCATCATATTAACAAACACATAAAAACCACATAACCGTCGACTTAAAAGATCTAAATAAAGAAAACAGCAATATTATACCTTAATAGTCATATTGGTTGCTAAGCTAACACAACTATTTTTACATAATACAATCTCCAGATAAGACCAGCATTTCTATCTGTGCTTAGTGTCAGACTGAACAATTAAAAGGTAAATAACAGATAAGTGTGATAAGGAAATTCAGTTGCAGCAGTTCAAATTACTTAATATTAAATGATCAGTTTCTGCCTTAGATATCATAATATATGTAAAATTAAAAAGATACAATCAATACAATCTAAGTAAGTTTTTTAAATATACTTACGAGAAGCATTAACGTTCATATTCAACCGAATATTTTGTTAGTGGTCTAGTTGATGTGACTTGCTTGAAATTAATTTTTGTTCCAGAAACAGAAGAAAATGAAAATAGCTGTTATAGGGGCAGGTCCTACAGGATTAGCCTCTGCAAAGTATGCTTTGGAAGAAGGGTATCAATGCGACGTGTATGAACAAACGGGTGCTCTTGGTGGCACGTGGTTTACACGGATCGAGTTGGTGTTGACGAAAATGACCTCCCCATCCATTCGTCCATGTACCAAGGATTGATGTAAGTATATGATATTTTCTCTTAAGCAAGATCATAGAAATTAGAAAATGTTCCACCCTTTCGAATTTTAATTTCCTCATGTGCAGTGTTTTCAAACATTTCCAATTTTCTCAGCGTGTGGGATCATATATTTCTAAGCTTTATAAAAACTACAATTTACACATAAAAACGTGTTTGAATTGTATGGGTATTAGTGGAATTCCCTCGAATTTTTACAGACTGAATGGCACAAGCTGATGATAAAATATGAAACTAAAACTGGGTTTATATTGTAAGATGTATGCGTTTCATCATCTGTTACACGGAACCGCAATTTCCCTTTCAGTATATGCACGCTTAAGCATTTATTTACTAAACAAATGTGATTTAGTAAGTAATTATCTGCAATTGTGGAGACAACTGCGGTTGATAGAATGGAACGCCTGGTGGTAATACCACAACAAATGTATGTCAGTTGGTTACAAGCAAAAACAAGTACCAACGAATGCGAATCAATTGGATGTTTTCTTTTCATTTCATTATTCTCCGACGACAAAGAGAACTATATTTTTGAACGCTTATAATATAATAGTATAGCCCAACCAGTAAATATAACACGATACACAATACTGTTTAACGTCAACGTACATAAATATAACTATCTAACTGACAGTTGACTATAAAACAAGTGGTTTGCAGTTTTTATATGATTAGTTTTCCCACTTTCATGCTGTTGTCAGGCCCCCTTACAGCGGAAAAATAAAAATCAACAAAATGCATGACTATTGGGACAGGACTATCCAACAACGGATGGAACAGTAGAATTTAAAGCAAACGAAAGTGAGGAGTATGATTTTGAAGCCAGGCATTTCGAATATCTGCGGGTAACAATCACAATGGAAACGAAAAATCTGGTGTGATACACGCACACAACTTCCTTTTATAGTGATCTTATAATTAGCCAAAAATTTGATTTTAAATTTTTAAGCATTTGTCAAAAATTTTCAAAAATTACAAATTCTACAAAAACGGTACAAAATAGGGTGTTTCAAAAATGTAATAATATACCGGGTGTTCTATTTAAAATAAGAGTTAATAAAAAAAATAGAAAAAAAAAACAAAAGAAACCCATTTTAGAAGTATTCAACTGGAAAATCACCTATCTCACATCAATACACATTCAAAATGTAATAAAAATGTAAAGTTTAAAAAAAATCGTTAGAGGTTTTTGAAAAAATTTAAAAAAACGGAAAAATCACAAGAGTACACACCTACTTCCGGTTATGCGATTTTCTTAAAAACCTTGCAGTCGCTACATAGTACACAAAACTTATAAATGAAGTTTCAACGCCATACCTCTTTCCGTTTTTGAGATATTCTGTTCACAGGCAGACACACAGACAGACCAATGAAAAAAATATGTTTTTTGGGATCAGGGGACTCTAAAACGTGAAGATCTGTTGAAAACTCAATTTCGAATTTTTGGAGTGAATCCAATACTTCCTTTATGGTAAGAGGAAGTAAAAAGATGCAAAAATAGAAAAAATATTGTCAAAGGCAAACAAGGCACTAAGAACGGGAGCCTGCAAGCCCTAGAGGGCGTCTCCAGGTGGCGGGTAGGGGAATGCCTCGCAGAAATAGGTGGTAAGAGTGAAATCAAATACCTCTCCCTAACCAATAGACACTGGTGCATCTAACCCGGGGGTGGGGGGGTACTGTGAGAAGCATCAGTTTTACAGGTTAGGGGTGGCTGTACTAATACCGGGCCAGGCAACGAATAACTACCCCAGTGAATAATTTTCTCACAAAACTACTATAAAGAAAAACCACGATTAGACAACCTCTAGTCGCGTACAGCCCTTAAACGAAGAATCCCCCTAGTCAACATAGTAAAGTCAAAACTTTTCATGGCCAAATGGAGTGTTAACAACCTATACGCTGCAGGGAAATTACATAACGTTGTTAAATAGATAAGACGAATAGTAATTCAAATACTTAGAATAAATGAAATGCAGGCATAGGACTATGCCAGCATGAACACGATCTTTTCTTACTTAACAAGTGAATCTGATGACCGCCACTACCGAAACCGAGTGGGAATCTTCCTTTTCTCAGACAATAAGTATGTTATTAATAATCAAATGTTTCAAGTACAAGAAAAACTATATAAAATGATCATTATCCAGATATAAGCACCAACATTCTACAAACGGTATGACGATTAGGTCAAAGACCTATATGATAAAGAAAGACGAAATGATACTGCTTATTGGAGATTTTAACTCCAAAATTGGAAGGCACCCGAATGGATTTGGTCGGCGAATATGGGCTACGGACAAGCAATCACAGAGGAGACAGTTTAAATTTTTTGAAAAAACTGATATGGTTTTCTCAATTTTATTTTATTATTTTAATGCCAAAGAATTTAAATTAATTATTGTATTATAATTTTTAGAAAATAAATGCATCATTATTATTATTATTACTACTAACAGGGTGTAAACTACCGAATGCTGTTTATATACGTGGATATGTATAACTCCTAGAGTGAAACACTGAAGATCCTATAAGAAGTCAGATAAATTATATACCCAGGTGCAGACATCGTCTTGGATCATGTTCCCTTGGTAGCCAATATGACTTTCAAACTTAAATTGATCAAGAAGATAGCAAACACTAAACGACTTGCTATGTCAAAGAGACACTTTAGCAAGAACGTAACAATAAACCATATGATTATACCATAAATGACATGACGCACGTTCAAGCACGTAGAAAAATGCTTTCAGTAACGCAAGCATGGACCACAGTTAAAACAAATATATCATGAATCTAATAGAAGAACGAATACAGGCAAAGGGGAATGTAGAAAAACATTAAAGACTGCAGAGACAAATAGCACAAGCAATCGCGAGAGCGAAAGAAGTCTGGACAATAAAGAAATATGTAGAGATTGAAGAACTTAACAACAATAACAACGTTTTCAATATACATAAAAAGTTAAGGAAATAGCAGGAATGTATAAGATATGGCAACCTGTAAATCTGTATGACGATTCCAACAAGCCCTAAAATAATTAGGGAAGCAAATATTGTCATATGAAAAAATTACCACTGAAAACCCTATGGTGCTTAAAGCATTTCTACACCCTGTATAAACGAACTATTATATTGCATATATATGACATAGAAACCTGTTCTGAACGGCTCGAAATTCTTAGAAGGAATTATGCATGCTATAACTGGCTCTGGCTGTATCGTCAACATCTCCTTTATAATGCAACCATAAGCAACCACAATAAGTGCACGGTCTCTGGCAACCGTAAAGCGTTTTACTATCAATCGGATTCTGCCTGGGAGCACGGGTTTTAATCCTACCGGTTGCATTGTTTTTTTATTTGCAAATTGGAGTCATTCGCATAACTAAGCGTCTCATTTTACTGTTTCGGTATTATTAGCAACGTTAAGCTATTTGTACCTATTTTATACATCATTTTGAACATGTTTGCGTTCAGTCCGCTTTCTTTATTAAAGAAATATAAGTGAGGGGAACAACTACATTTTAAAATTAATATTTTTATGCGCAATTAACATTATCCAATAAGTTTTTAATACTAAACGACACGGAAAAGTATTCTCTTTAATTTAGTACTACTACCATTTTTTTTTTTAATAAAAATGGTGAGCAGGCGTATGCATAACTGTGAAAAGCTAGGTCAATTGCCTATATTCAGAGGTATGATCAACATGTTTGATTCGTCCCCAAAACTTCTCAGCAGCCTTCAGAATTACATTCTTATAATTGGCTCACGCATTTTTTAAATCATGAAAATTATGTTTAGTTAACTTTTCGATGTCTCTACGTGCCACCTCTGCATATTTTCTTTAAAATTCTGGTAGCTTCACTGTACTGTAATGCTTGCTTTAGCTCTTTAAAATACGAATATGACGAAACCTGAGAAAAGTGGGCGTAAATTGGAGGGAAAGGGCGTACAATACACGTTAAATAAATGTATAGAACGTAGTATTTAAACATTATTTTATAACATGCAATAGTATACAGTAACCTGGAATATAAGTCATTTCAACCATAGAAGGAGTATAGTTACACCCTATTGTATGTACCTACTGAGATTCAGTTGACGAGGTGCATCAGTCCCCTTTTCCCATTTTCCTAAAGCTGTATGTGATTTGGCAGTTTTTACTACCTGTTTTCCGAGGTTTCCTTTACATTGTCTGGAATTTCACTTTTATAATTTCGACTGTTTCCATTTAATGATTGTTTGTATACAATACTTTCACCAGTCATCCTTTGGTTGTACCCTCTGCGGTTTAGCAAACTTTACTATATCTTCGATTGCCTGTAAAATTTCAGAGTTCATACATCTTCTTATCTCATTGCCTTCTTACTATTCTTCTTTGAACCTCCTCAAGTTTCGTCTCCGCTCTTCATCCTACTTAGTGCTTTTAATGCATATGCGATAACTTTTCTTATTATGTGGTATATTTTGTGTCCTCTATGTTTTCCCTCTTTTATTTTCATAGAGCATAAGGGGATGTTAATAAGTGATCTTCTATCCTTTCCTAAACCCAGCTTGTTCGTTTGGCTGGTATTCGTCAAGGTTCTTAGTTAGGCGTAGAGTTATTATTTCCGTCCATACCTTGTATAAGTGGATAAAACGAGTGATGGGTCGATAGTTTTCCATTTTGTATAAAAGTACCACTTTTGCATTATTCCAAGCGTTCGAAATTGCGCCTTGTTGAAGACATTTGTGTAATACTTTGGTAATAATTTTCATGAGTTTTATTTACCATGGTTATAATTGATACTTTTGCATGGAAGAACCGTGTGGAGGACAGGCGTCTAGGAACGTCTTTTAGACTGCGGGGGCCATTATATTTTCAATAAATATGTACCTGTAGATACTTCTCGTATAACTTGATCCATTAATACGAGTTATAATATTTCTGAATTGTTGATTATCAATTTCCAGCTCAATTATTTAATAGCACATTTTAGTCACTGGTTACTACTAAAAACATACTATTTTATGAAAAAACAATGTACTTCAAAAACCGTAGCTTAACAGTGAACAATCTTTTGTTTATTATCAGATTATCACATACGCAAAGGATATACATAACTAAACAAACTAAAACAAATAAACAAAATAGTTTTCAGACTATAAAATATAAATAAAAATGAGATGTAATAAATTCATATAAAACAAAAAAATCACAAAGTAATTATACCAGAGGTAATTTTAAATATAGTTGTCTTTCTAACGAAAATTGGGTTGCTAGGAAACTTCACAATACAAGCCGTCTATGATAAAATGACGAACCGCAAGGACGATTTATTTTATCTGGGGTTTGTAGAGTCAAGTTGCCGACAGAAAACCCACATTTAAGTTTAAAAAAACAACTATATTCTGGATTAAAATTAGACTCGAGCGTAATGTGAAAAGATAATTTAACAAGTTTTGTTTGTTATTCTGATGTTAGTACCATTGCTATGACATTACACGAGTTCAAAATGAAAATCAGTTATTTCATCAAAAGAAGGCGGTTTATTTCCAGATGCCAAGTTTTCCCTAACTTTGTCCTCTGTCATAATAACCAAAATGTATTAAAGTACATTACATTAATGCTGAGCCCGATATTATTTAACGTAATAATGGACGACGTTATGAAAGAAGTGAAACCGGATGTAAAGAAACTGAAGGTGGGTTACAGGAATATGATGCCAGTAGAAATAGATGTGAGTGCCTTTGCTGACGATCTTGTAATGTATGCGAAAAATAAGGAGAACCTGTAGCATAATCTAGATGTATGGACTAAAGCCTTAAGAGACAGAAACCTGGAAATAAACACAGAAAAAACAAAAGTGATGGTAATAGGAAACACGGATGAAGAAATCAAGGTAAATCTGGATGGCAAGGTGTTAGAACAAGTAGACTCATTTAAGTATCTAGGAATTAAAATACAGAAATCGGGTAATATGGAGACCGAACTAAACTACAGATTGGAAACAGCCACAAAATTGTACTACGCTCTAAATCATGCGTTCACATGGAAAAAAGAAATCTCAAGGAAGACCAAATGCACAGTGTACAAAGCTATATTTAAACCGATACTACTATATGGTAGTGAGAGCTGGACAATAACGAAAAGAATGGAAAACAAAATACAGGCAATAGAAATGAAGTTCTTAAGAGGTATAAGAGGAGTAACAAAGAGAGATAGATTAAATAATAGTAAAATAAGAGAAGAACTGGAATTAAAGCCACTAAAAGCAGATATAATTTGTAGAAAATTAAGATGGTTCGGACATATGGTAAGAATGGGAGAGGAGAGAATAGTTAGAAAGGTGTGGCTGGCCAGAACACAACAGAAAAGATCAAGAGGAAGACCGAAAAGATCGTGGGATAGACAAATGATACAAATACTATGAGATAAGGGAATAACATGGAATGAAGGGCTCAGACTAGCACGCAACAAGAAAGAATGGGCAAGGAGAATACATAGTGAAATATAAGTAGTGAAATATAGACCTGCTGAAAAGTGGAAATGGACTAGATTTACAGATTGAACCATAAAGTTAGACTAGAATAGATATGTAGATAATCATTATAGTAAATGTTAATGTATATATAAAGCACCTTAACACCTAACGGTATGTAAGGTTAAAATAATAATAATAATAATAACATTAATGCTAAGAATTAAATTATCAGTTTAAAAAATCTGTAAATGTCTTTACTCAGAACTTCCCTCGGAAGAGAGGTTGTGATACTAAAAATGTTGAAAAAATTACAGGAAACTAGGGGTAATCTTAATGTTCCTAATAATACTGAAACAATAAAATAAAACACTTAGTATTGCAAATTACATCAATTTGCATATAAAAAAACATTGTAGGCCGTGTGATTCGAACTCAGCGCGATTTCAGCGCACCTGAGAGCGATTACAACGTTTGGCAGCAGCCCGGACGCAACCCGCTCTTTAGTCCCGTTCGGCCACGAAAGAACGCCTCGCATTTGCAACCGCGGCTAGATTTTATATGCGACCCGCGTATCGTAGCCCATTTTGTCTCTCTTACAACATTTACCCTGTATCTGTTGAGTAACATTTTCGTCAACGGTAAAAACTAAGCTATGTTCAAGTTGTTACTTTTGTCTATTCCTAAGTTAAAGCAAAAAAAACAAAACATTTTATTTTTAGTGCTGGCCCTGTATATATTTGACCAAAAGTATATACGCTTTTGTGCCAGGTAGACAATTAATCCACAAGCAAAATATCGTCTTCATCTTTTCAGCTCTTCAGCTTTTGAACTATACCGCCAACAGACAGTCGGGCGTACGGAATTGAGAATTCGCATTTCATTTGGTAATGTACTACATTTCTACATTCAAAATCGTTAAGAAATGTGGTACTTTTCTGCATTAGCAGCACTTTTCTGCCTAGCAACGGCGATTCGTTTTACGTTTGGCAGTACTGAAGTGTACTGTTGGTGGCACTGTTAGTCTGTCTCAAATTCGAGGTTAGCAGGTTAGGTTTTACGTCAGTTTTCACCCAGACTCACGGAAAACCTAACCTGCAAACCCCGAATTTGACATAGACTTACAGTGTCACCAACAATACACTGCAGTACTGCCAAACGCATAACATCAACTGGAGATGCTTATTGTGCTTTATTAAATGGAAACTAGTTCTGCTTAGCTTGGTTATTTTTTGACATATAGTGTCACTTCTATGTAAAAATTTAATATTTTACATTTCTTGTGAAATGCCATAAAATAGTATACTACTTTCATCATCTAGGGACCTCGAAACGTGGAGATTTTAATAAATCTTAGAAGGTGATTTTTTCACGACTACAATACATCTTTCACATTTTAGACGAGGGAAGTTTAAGAAGCTGTAGCAAAAACAGGAATACTGGTTGGTAATGCATCTATGAAGTAATATAGAAGATCATGTAAATCTAAATGTTCTACATCCTTTACAGTCTACACAATCTGCATACGCTACCTGCGCAACATAGGAAATTTCATTTTAAATTCTGAATGCTACAATATTTGCTCCCCTATTAATCCCAAAGTCAAGGTATAAATTCAAAAGTTTTAGGACTGTCTTTAGTATATCTAACTGAATCATTATTTAATTTGTCAAGCTTTTCTACAAAGCAGAAATGTGCAGATATGCAAACTTTAATAAATAAAAAACTGTAAAGGATTTTACACGGAAATTTCATCGCAAGTGAAAGCTTTGAAACTAAAAAGTTTGAAAATATGAAGGGAATAATAATTTAATTTTTTAAGGCCCTCGCCCTGTATTGTATATATTGTGTCCAAATTGTGCCCTTGTTCGTCAATGGTAAACATCTGAGCTATGTGCACAATATTACTTTTATTTAACTAATAGTTCTTGAGTTAAAGCTAAAATAGGCAGAATTTTATTTTTCTAATCTGCTCACTCTGTGTATATTTAACCAAAATTTTCTCGGTTTCGAGCCAGGTAGACATATAATCCGCATGTAAAATATCGTCTCCCTCCAACAAATAGTTTTTGAGCTATACTGCCATCAAGCAGACAGACAGACAGATAGACAGACGGACAGACGGAATTGGAAAGACCTGTTCTTCGTCATTTACGGATAGTAAAACTTGCAGTTCTGAAGAAATTTCGGAACGTCATTTTTCCCGATTACAATACTTTCTTCATCTTTTAGACGCTACTGAAGGTAAATTACTGACACGCACACCGCCGAACATTAACGAAGTCACTCATTGCCTTGTCTATCTTATCAGACCCGCCAATCGGTTGTTCAAAAAGGCGCCAGAAATCTTAATAGTAGTTTATGGGGAAAAAACTTTGCACTTAACAGAACATGGAAAATACTCAATAAGGGTATTATTTCAGTTGTCGGATTTCACTATTTTCTGGGATAGCGAAATTTAATATCGCTTACTCAAAAGTGATAAAATATTATACGATCTACAGAAGGTGGTTTCATTACAATTTCAGTTTATACATACATGTATGTTTTCATGTTAATTTTTACAGGAAATTAGTAAACTAAGTAATGATGAAACTAGAAGAAATCATACATTTTCGAGGGACAGACAACTCCGAAATTAATTTGTGAGGGTCACTGGCTTCCATGGCCCCCGCAGCTCCTACGAGCCTGGTGGAGAGAATGACCGAACAAATTCTCCATAATATCGCCTTAAAGGGAAAAGAGATTTGGGAAGGTTTGATCCAGAGTGGAGGACGACGACGACCACTACTACTACTTTTGCTCGGATTTTGAGTACTCCAATTCTTCCATTATATATCTGGAGATATTATTCTTCTTCTGTACCTTTAAATACAAAAAAACGAACATCTCCCTGATCTTGCTTGTCTTCCAACTTAACTTACTTACTTACTTTTCTAATTCTTTTAAGACTTCTTGCATTTTTCCAACTGTTAGTATTGAAAATATATTCCACGTTGCCACTATTATATTTTTTGTCTTTTATTTTCTTTTTCTTATTTTTACTTTCCTCGCCTGATGCATAAAAAATCACATTCCTAGATTTCTTAAGATCTTCACGTTTCAGATTTCCTAGATGACGAAGAACGTATTTCCTCAATTCTATATATCAGTCCGCCAGTCTGTATGTATAACTCTCTCTCTCTCTCTTCAGCCGTTATTCATCCAATGTTAGATATAGGCCTCTTCTAATTTTTTCCATGCTACTCTATCTCTAGTTTTTCTTATCCACTGTTTTCCTGCCACACATTTAATATCGTCGGCCTATTTCTGTTGTGGCCTTCCCACATAACTCAACAACTATATATTTGTTGAAGAAGACGATATTTTGCATGCGCATTATATGTCTACCTGGCTGAAAACCTAATATACTTTCGGTCAAATATAAACAGGGTAAACACCTTAAAAATTAAATTCAGCGTATTTTCGCTTTAGCTCAAGAACGATTAGTATAGTAAAAGTAATATTTTGCACAAATCTCAGGCTTTTTTACCTTAACGAAAATAGACATGATTTGAATCCAACAGATGTAGGGTTTACATCTTTTTCTGTTTTAACTCCAGAGCTATTGGTTAGAGAAACGTCATATTTTGCATATAGGTTAGACATTACGCTTGGCCAAAGTAAATTAATTTTGAACCCAGCAAATACAGGGTGAAAACCTTAAAAGATAAATTCTGTGTATTTTAGCTTTATCTCAAATTTGTTAAAGAAAAATTATCTTTTTATTTAGCTTAAGCTTCTATGCTTGTCGAAAATTGGTTGAACCAATAGATAGAGGGTGTACAACAAATACAGGGTGTACATTTTTTCCTTAATATTTTCAAAATTGTCAGTTTCAAAACTTCCACTTGCGAGGAATTCCGTGTAAACCTTTTACTGAATTTCTTTATCAGCCACTTTCAAAATGTTCTAAATTTAACCTTATATAAAAGTAAAGAATTCTAGCTATAATAATTACTTTCATATGTTGCCAAATACAGGAAACATTGACACCATATTCATGTTTACACGTTAATCAGTATTTCTATCTGCAAAGAAGAAACGTTTATATTTTTAATAGTGATTGCATATGTATACTGTTTCTATATTAAAATAAGTGATCAGAATTCCCATACTTGAAGCTGGCAAGGCAATGGAAGAAACGACTTCAGTAATAGAAAATTTTCCTAAATTTACTTTTAAAATTGACAAATCTACAGAAAACAAATATAAAAATATTGTGAAGCTGATCTGTTTTATAAACAAATGAATACAGACTCATAGTTTCTTGTCACATCTTTACTTGGTTCTTTGTTTCATTGTCTTCTTTACAAATGTGCAAGGCGTTTTCTCTTACATAACAGCACTTCCAAGAAACTTATAAATAATATTCATAAATTATTTAACTTCTACGATAGTTTGGTCCTACAATTTTTGATTCCACAGTAGATTCCCACGTAACCCAATAATATTATTTATAAATACATAATGAAAGTAATTTAAAGTTTTCTGAGGTCAGCGATACTGACCAAAACTATACGACAGTTTCTTACCAGCCTTAAACAATAAAACTGGTAATATCTGAACCCGTATTTAAATATATTTAAGAACAATTTGGAAAATATATTGCAATAAAGTGTTATTTTGATTTTACTTAAAACTACAAACAAGCAGTAGTTTAGTAGCATATAAATGTGTTAAGTAAGTAAACTAAAACTTTACATTTATATTTGTTATTTGCGATTACAGTAACTATAGAATTTAATACGAAAACGCCCATTTACAATTCTTGCAAAATCCTTCTAAAATACCTTACTACTTTTACTTTCCAGGACAAATCTTCCTAAGGAAGTAATGAGCTTCTCAGGCTTTCCATTTCCAGACCAATTGAGGTCGTACGTTAGTCAGCCAGAGGTTGTAGATTATTTGAATAGTTTTGCCGACCGCTTCAGCTTGCGAGCGCATATCAAGGTTAGTGTCACCAGCCATCATCTTTCTACTTCGTGATTCTTCCAGACGTCCAGGAATTTCAAACGCAATACTTTTACTCGACACCATTCTTTATCATGGACTGCGGTTCTAATAATTGCCATTGAACTTTAGCATTTACCAAGTATGAAATTATTTTTAAAACGCTTTTAGTACTTCAAATGCGTAACGAAGGTCCGCCCGACAGCCCAGGAAAAGTGGATAGTGACAACCCAGGACTCGAAAACGAAAGGGGAGGAATCGAAGGAGTACGATGGGGTCATTGTCTGCAATGGACACTACCGCGACCCCTTCGTGCCAAAAATATCTGGACAAGATAAGTTCCAAGGGCTTCAGTGGCACAGTCACACTTACAGAACTCCTGAACCGTATGAAAAGAAAAGGGTTCTAGTCATTGGCGCAGGCCCTTCTGGGCGTGATATTTCTGTGCTAATCTCTAAAGTTGCTGAACACGTACGTAATTTCATGTATTACATACAAATATTCATTTCGCCATACTTATCTGAAATTTCAGTATAAATTTGAACTTTCTTTATTCGAACTTTCATTGTACAATAAGAAAATGTGAAAGGTAAGAAATTCGAGTTACAAAAATACACAAAATGAGTAAAGTAAAAGTTTCATAGGCATTTATTAACCCATTAACATATAAATGCACTACAGATATTAACTTCATATATGTATATGTGTATAATTATAGCAAAGAATCCATAAAACATAAAACACCGTTTCTTTAAAAAATCGGCAACATTGGCTAGAAAATTAATTACTCTCTGAGGTTTCCGACGTACTGTAACAAATCATCTCTTCCACTTTTTGACTATTGATTTTATTATTAAATCACGTTACTGTTGAGGTAGCAAAGCATGATAAAATATTACGGATTAGGTTACGTTCAAGAAGAATGCCGCGAAACGCAAAACCTCGATGCGCAAGTAAACACATAAATGATAAAAACGGGGTTAGGTTCCATTAACTAAATTTATTTATACTATGCAACCTCAAAAAACTTTTCTGCGTTTTTTCTGGCAAATCTGAAGCAGAAACAACGCTTTGACGACATGGTGTTCCGTGTTTTACAAATTAAACTCAATTGAATTTTCGGCAGACACGCTCGAGAAGACGGTAAAGATTGGACTAAAATTGCATAAGTAACATAAGTCTGCCACTTGAATCTAGAGCTCGAATGTCCATTTGTTTATCAAAATATGATTTTACAATTTATTTCAGGTCCAATTTGGTAATATGAGATTCAAAGGAATAGGCTCGATAAGTGTGTTTACAAGTTCGTGATAAATAATGTTATTTAGGTGTTAATGACATAAACCGCATACGTCTGCTTTATTTACTTACGGCCGGTCTTATAAAGGTCACTAATCTGACGTTAACTTTAAATCGCTGTTAAAATAAACAAAAGCTCATTAAAACGTTGGCGCTTATAACATACTACTCATTAGTAAACACATTTTTATGCGCTTTTGTTTATTTTAACAGCGAATTAAAGTTAACGTCAGATTAATGGCCTTTATAAAGTTGAAACAGTTGGCAATTCCATCTGCGAACGGCAAAGCAATCCGCGAACGGCAAAGAAAAGGGATCACAATGGTACCCCGTGTAAAATAAAATCAGCGAACCGCAAACGGCGAGGTCTGCCTGTATGTTAAAAAAATAAATAATATCATTAACAACAAAAAAGTTCATGGTAACTTAGTGAACTACGAAATAATTCTGAACAAAAGCCCATTAGTATGTTGAATCAACATAAATGTAGGCTGGACGAAGGCCATACGTAAAATACTGGCAGAACCTAGTCCACGGCCACCAATCTAGTTGAAATACATTTTCAGGATTCCCCGAATCCAAATTGCAAACGACATGAAGTGCTAGTAAAATAATTAAAATTTAAACCTTTCGTTGACTAAGAGTCAGAAAAGATGCACGATTATGTTAAGTGCGAAAGCAAATTCTTTAATAATTCGAAAGTTGGCAATTTAGGATACTGCTTTCAGCTGAGCGCGGCTGGAACATAAATACATCATTTTTGGTTTTAATATGATTAGTCAAAGGTTTTCCACATTTCCACATTTTGATAGGCGCTTTGAAAAGAGGCGCGGATCCTGAATCACAAATTTAAATCGGCCACACCCTTAAAAACCTCTCGTTACTTCCCAGCTAAGCTTTTAAGCCACTAATCGGTTACCCTGATAAATCGTAATTTTCCGTTGCGTTCAGTACGATTTCCTCCGTTCATTGGAACGTTTTTTTTTTGCAAAATTTGCAAGTCTGCCTTCTGCCACCGTGCTAAAGATTGCTTGAAGAAACTCAAACCTGAGAGCTGGATCATTTCCTGTGTGTGTAATCTCTTGCACATTTCAGTGCCTCTATGCAGTATTTATCTGAGTTTAAGGTTACAGCTTTACTATTTAGAATCGTTTTGGATTAAATATTACATATCTATATTCTAAGCATTTTGCTAATGCAATTTGTTACAGAACTATACACTTCGCCGATAAAGTGATCTTTAAAATACAATCTCTTGTGGCTTATAATATGCCTTGGCCCTACGGGCCTCGGCAACTTAATTCACATTCGTGATAAAAAGCTAAACTTCCGTGGCTTGGCATACAAACTACTATTTTAGGCACTCGTTCTGAAACGCATGCATTACACAATTTTTAGACTGGAAAGTACTTCTTTCCAGCACGATTTTGTAAATGTTTTCTTGATTTTGGAAAATTGGCATTTTGATTGGTTTGTAATATTTATTGACTGTGGTTACTAACGGAATCAGCTACAAATATCTCTAGATTTCTAGAGAGGTAAAATGCTTGCTTGTTATTGTGATGTTTCAATATTGAGGTAAAATTAGGAAGAAACACAGGTGCCTAACATGTTGTATGTAACTAAGTCGGCCTATATTGTTCCAGGCCAGGATAATGATTCTGATGCCAAACTTTCTGGTAGGCCATTCCAGAACACACAAAGCTTTAAAAACTTGCATATATAATCTCATAAGAGCATTAATTCTTTCCGGATTTTTTTTGTGGGTGCGTTTCAACAACGGCGTATTAATTTGCCCGAGCGGGACGCGAGGGCAAATTAAGACGTTGTTGGAAAGCACGAAAAATAATTTTCGGGTATGAATTAATGCTCGAATGCAGATTCGGTAAGAAAATCCTAAGGACACAAATCCTAAAAAGAAGTAATGTCTACCTACAAAAAAATTCCAAGAAATTATTGTATGATTTGTATGTGTAAATAAATAATTAGGTAATTTCAAGTTATGGTGTTTTCTGTCTTTTATTATTTTTATGTAACAGCTGAGTGGTTTAGGAACTTACACGGCCACCTGTAGGTTTTCTGGTTTGGACCGTCTCGAACCAGTGGCGCTTCCGGACAACCCCCCCATTCCTGCTCAGGGACTAGCTTGGCAAAAATTTGCTACACGACCAGACAATTCCTGGACCACCGTGATGTGAAGTATATATGATTTTCTTTTTCTTTTGCGTGCAAATAAATTCCCGTGTGTAGCAAGTATAACAGCTTGTTAGTCGGGCTACGAATATATGAATCCACCCTAGTGCATAGAAATGTGGACAAAATACCAGTCCAGGGAGGTGTTTTATTTTATTTTATTTTTGGTACTCAGCCAACAGCCTTTAGGCCAATTATAGGCGTCGCTGTACATTTTATGGGGACTTCCAACACTACTACCGACTGTCATGATGTTATTATGACATCCGGGATCAACTATTTACGTAGCAGCCGTACCACGACGCGCCGATAGAAGCAGCCATGGAACTCCCATCCAAGTTCTGACCAGAAAGAGCGTTGCTTAACTCTACTGATTGAACGTGGACGCTTGTTCAAGCTACACCACCCGGGACCTGATGATGGTGTTAGACAAGACGATTCGATGAGCCCCAAACTATTCATAATAACTCTAGAGGATGTACAGAATGTCTCTGAAAGGTCCGCACAAATCCCTGAGGCTAAATTATGACGATCCAGTCCAACTTACCTTAGTCCAAAATTTGATAGTTTCCGAAATACTTTTTTTTAATATTTATCTTAATATAGCAGAATCTACACGAAATTTGGTATTGATGGTTTTTTTGGGACAATAAAACCCGATTTGATCACAGTTTTGGTGTACATTGCAAAAGGCGCCATCAGTAGCATTCCGCATACATCTCAAGCTTCATAACTTTTTTGTGTGTATTAAATTTCTAACAAAAATGTTTGTGTTCTGGTATTTTTTATTCAAAAAAACTTATACATGATAGGTATCGCTCCGAGCAACCGTTTGAAGGACATGGTATTAATCTATGGTTATTGCCAAGGAAATGGTCGGGAGTCGGTGAGAGTATACAGAGAAAGATTTCCAAATAGGCCCGTACCAAACCACCAAACATTTGCTACTGTTGAAAAACGTTTTCGAGAAACCGGTGGTTTGCTCCTTCAAGTGTTGAGTATGGACTCGATCGGGTTTAAGAAGATCCGAGTCTGAGCACCAGATGCCTAGGTTTGTACATTTCTACAGATATAGTAAATAGGACTTTAAGGCTCGATCCACACTACCGGGCTGCTCTCGGATCGATCTCGCTCCGCTCAAATATTTATACATTGTTAGCAATGGGCACATCCACACTATAGGTAACGCTCAAGCTCAGGTCGCGCTCATTGCTAACAGTGTATAAAAAATTGAGCGGAGCTAGATCGATCCGAGAGCAGCCCGATAGTGTGGATCGAGCCTAAGAGAACAGCTGCTGTATCCATACCACATCCAGGCAATACAACAGCGCCTGCTCCTGGACCCAAAATCAAAACTAGGCTTCTGTCGATTAGTGAACGGAGAGCACTTGATGAAAATTTATATAATATTATGTACCTTCTTCCTCTTATTATAACAGGCCACTGGCCTTCTTCCTCTTATTATTATAAGACAGTAGCCTGTTATAAGAAGAGGAAGAAGGTAAACAATTAATTACCGATGAGTGTTACAAAAAAGGGAGTGCCAAATTTACATAATAAATGATGGAAACCCGCATGCAATGAAGGTTTTGCATTATTATCATGAATTTAAAACCAACATATGAGCAGGAATCATTGATAGATTTATAATTGGCCCTGTCATCTTACCACCTCGTTTAAATGGTTTAAATTACCTGGAACACCTCCTTGCCAAATTTATTGGATGATCTTCCATTGGCTACTCGACAACATATTTGGTTGATGCACGACGGTGCACCCCCACACTTCACTTTAAATGTTAGAAATCATTTAAATGAGAATTTTCGAAATCCATTGATCGACAGAGGAAATGATGCTCCCGTAAATTGGCTATCTCGTTCACCGGATTATAGTCGTTAGATTACTTTTGTGGCGAACTCTTAAATAATGGTATACTCTAGTCTAGGCCTATAAACGCCGAAGAAGAATTGTGTTCGTTATTGATTTTGTGTGTTATTCCTATTGCTCTTTGACAGTTCGCTTTTACATTCTTATCATTGTTAACCCGTTACTATGTAATTTTTATTGTTGTTGGCTCTTAAACAGGCTCCAATATTTTTTTTGACCAGTCCTAAGCCTGAATAAAGAGTGAAAGCAGGCAACGAGGAGTTTCTGTACGCCATAAAACATTTGAATTCAAATAGCTCAGAAACTATTACTTGCAGCGACACCTACCAAGTATACCTTTTTTGGAAAAAAGATGCCAGGGAATAAGAATTTTTTGTTAGAAATGTAGTACACCGAGTCACAAAAAGTTAGAAAGCTTTCGCTATATCTGAAATTCTGCTGGTGGCGTCCTCTGCAATGTACATCAAAACTGCGGTCAGATCTGATTTTTCTATCCCATAAAAAGCATTAATACTAAATTTCGTGCAGCTGCTGCTATCATTAAGATAAATAATTTTAAAAAAGTATCAACTTTTGGACTAAGGTAAGCTGGGCTAGATCGTCCTAATTTAGCCAAATGAATTTGTGCAAGCGTTTTGTACGGACCTTTTAGAGAGCGTTTGAAAAGCGTCGAATGGTAGGAAAATTGCATTAACGTTAACGGCAAGAAGCTTAACCATCTAAGATATGCTGAAAATGTAACAACTTAAATGACAACTTCCAAGACCTACAAGTAAAGCCAGGTGATCTGAAAATTGCATCGGAGAAAGTTGGCGTTAAGATGAATGAAACAAAGTAATGGCTAATCGAGAAGATAACAGAAATATTATAACTAACAACCAACATACAGAATACGTGGATTATTATTTCTACTAGGGACAAGTAATAAAACTTATTTAAACAAAAAGCAGAAATAAATTAACGTATAATATTAGCTTGGCCAACTTTTGAAAAACAAAGCAAAATCCTAAAAACACAAAAAATATCTTTAAAGTTCAGAAAATGTGTCTACAATCAATGTGTGTTGCCCATATTTACGTATGTTGCTTAGATGTGAGCCGTTACAGAACAATTAATGGAGGTATTTAAAAAATTCAAAGAGCAATGGAAAGACAGGTTGAACATCAAATTAATCGAAAGAATTTCGAATGAATGATGTTCGTCAAAAAATTAAAGTGTAATATGTAAGAGAACGTTCAGCATCACTAAAATGGAGATAATTGGGCCATACCATGGGAAAACACTAGAAAAGATGGTATAAAGCAATACACCAATGAAGACCTTGGAACGACAAAATTAGTGTGGGTAGACCACAATCTAGGTGGAAAGATGACCTGGAAAGATCAGCAAGATTAGCCTGGTTTCGTACAGCACAGAATAGCGACTGGAGAAAATTCGGGGAAGCTTTTATCCAACAATGTATAACAAAGGGCTAAAAAAGAAGAATAAAAGCCAAGGAGAGGGGTTGACACAATAATGAGCAAGACTTCGAGGAGGCCACACTGATGTGGTTAAACTCTCAGAGGGGCTACGAACAAAAGAGTCGAAAAACACTGATCTCCTGCTTTCTCTCCACAGAATGTTGTAATATTTCTAGATATTTATCCCCTAACTTTATTTTTTTCTTATATTTCTCTTTGTTTCCTTAAGGTTCAATAATTTTTGTATTAAGTTTGTACTTGATTTTCTGTAACATGCCTTTGTCTAACTATTATTGTTACCGTTCTTGGAATACTAATATCGTGTTACTTAAGTCATTGACATTCACACTGTCCATTCTTTTTCCTTGACCATTCAGATTTCTTCTCTTTTGATTGTTTTGATTTAAATTTTCTTATTCATTTAAATGCCGTTAAACTTCTGACTATCAAGTTTTCTCACATTTTGTTTCCAGGTCTAAAATTTAGTTCGTATTAAATAATGCTTACCATATGATATACCACAGAAATGCTAGTTTCCACATCTTGAGATTGGCTTTCGATTTTATCATCAAGACTTACGTATACTTACAATTATTTTTACAAAATTATTCTTATATAACAACTGGTAATCTTTCTCTTTGTCTATTACGTAGTCTTATTCCAAGCTTTAACCATATGTCCACTTAGGAAAATAAAACAAACTTATGTGTTCAGATTATTAGAACGGACCAATCCTCCTTTAATAAAATATATGTAGATAATGTTAAACTATATTTTTGAAGATTCCCTATATCTATTAAATCTTATGTAATCAGTTTAGATCTAATTTAGCTGTTGCTTTTTTTGTTAGTGTAATTACTGTGATTTTACTATTTTTGGTTCCCAATTGATCTCAATTGCAGCTTATAGACAGGAATTTCAGTCTCATTGCAACCGCGCTACTGTGAAAATTTCAACTAACATCGCACAGAATCAGTTCGTCTTCATAGTTTATCATGTTGTTTTTTTTCAAGCAACGATTTCGGTCTCACTGCGCTCGATTATAATTATAGATGTCAGCGTTCTCACTTTGAGCTAGAACAGCAATAACACGCGAAGACCTTAATTGGAAGAACCTTTGGAGTATATTTCAACTTCAAAGTAAAGAGTTTTAACAACGTCGCCTTACCCTGCTTAAAACGTCTAATTTTATAACTGTGTTTTCTAGATTCATGTAGATGGAGGGGCTGTCAATAGTTTGAGTGGATTCTCATAGTGAAGCAACGTTAAAACCTTTAATTAAATTTTAAATAAAAAAAAAATCCTCCACATAACTGTTTCGCAAGTTAAATGATTCAATTCAAAAAGCTTTTTAAAAATAAACTTTATTTCCTTATTACAGGTATAAAGCGAAAACCGTCTGAACGCTATTACGAACAAGCAAAGAATGAATCTAACGTTTTACATAATCCACGATGTCCCAATGAGATAACAAGTAGCTGGGATGTGCCTTATCAGCGCGGCGTCGTGTACTTGATAAACAGGTTTTGTTCTGACAATTTAATGCATACACTAAAAATCCCAAAAGTCGCGGTTTTTTTGTCACTATGACAGCGGCAAAAGTTTTCCCTAACTTTTCCAGCGACAAAACGGAACCTAACTTTAAAAAAAGTCTAATTCTAGTAAGCCTAGCAGAGTTGCTAAGGACCTAATATGTAAATTAGATATGTATTCATTCATTTGTCGTACCGAATTACACTCAAGCTTTTTTTTATCGAAGTCAACTTAACATTTATAATTCGAGTTTCCTTGCCTTAGGCAATTCAATTCAAAAAACTGCCAGAATTACTCGTCCTTCGGACTCGCTATTTTTTCAGAAGCAGTTTTTTTCGTTAAATTGCTAAGCAACGAAATTCTCATTAAAATGTCATGTTTACTTCAACAAAAAAAATCTCTCGTATAATTATAAGTGACAAAACTCTTAGGTTATGCATGGTTATTCATAAGTGTAACATGTTTCTTTTGTTAATAAAAGTTGTTTTTCATTGTCACTATATTCAGAGCTGTCACAAACCGTAAATCTATCTATCATTTCATATTCTCTCTTTTCTAGATATTTTTGTTCTTTAAATACTTGAATTAAAAAACATCAGTAATAAACAAAACGATTGTATAGAGAATAATAGCCAAACCTACGTTTATTTTTTTGTGTGTTCTCTGTTTCTTCATTTCTATAATAGCAATAAAAATCTGGTGTGATACACGCACAAAACTTCCTTTTACAGTGATCTTATAATTAGCCAAAAAATTGATTTTTAATTTTTAAGTATTTGTCAAAAATTACAAATTCTACAAAAACGGTACAAAATTGAACGTTAGTTCAAGAGATAAATTTTTCTCTAAAATTTTAAGCTGAATTAAAAAATGTAATAATATACCGGGTATTTTATTTAAAGTAGGAGTTAATAAAAAAATAGGAAAAAAAAACAAAATAAATCCATTTTAGAGGTATTCAACTGGAAAATCACCTATCTCACATCAACACATTAAAAATGTAATAAAAATGTAAAGTTTGAAAGAAATCATTAGAGTCGTTTTTGAAAAAATTGAAAAAATCTGAAAAATCACAAGAGTAAACACCTACTTCCGGTTATGCGATTTTCTTCAAAAGTTTGCTGTCGCATCTAGATAGTACACAAAACATATATGAAGTTTCAACGCCATACCGCTTTTCGTTTTTGAGATATTCTGTTCACATACAGACAGACGGACAGACAGACGGACAGATCAATGAAGAAAAACATGTTTTTGGGTTCAGGGGCTTCTAAAACGTGAAGGTCTGTTGAAAACTCAATTCCGAATTTTTGGGGTGAATCCAATACTTCCTTTATCATAAAAGGAAGTAACAATACATATTAACAATCGTTCACTTCGTAAACGCACCAGCTGTTTATTTTCTACTTTCTAGGTATTTGTTAGTCACAGAGGAGTTTTAATGGAAAATACACCGACCAATTTAACACAAAAACTTGTCGTGAAAGAATTTACTGCAAATGGAGCTATTTTTGAGGATGATATGAAAGAGACGTTCGACATAATTTTATATTGTACAGGTATTTATCTTAAAATAATGTTTTATACAGTGTGGAAATAAAGTAACGGATAAATTCATTAACTTTGTTAATATTAATTTTTATGGAAATGAAGGGGTATTGCGATTTTAATTGTAGGACATACACTACAACCACCTTTATGTTGCTACGTCTTTTGTTTTCAAAGTTATGACGTCATCGCCTTTTTTTAATGACAACCTGTGTTTTTTATTGATTTTGGTAGTACTTTTTATGTTGTTTTCAATTATATAAAATTTTCAATATGTTACATCTGAAAACATCGAGAAAAATGGTCTTAAAGTTTAAATATTAAAAACGAATTAAATAAGCAAGATAAATCTAGTTACCTACGTTTGGTGGAAAGTCATTGACGTCACATTGGTTTTTATTGAAAATTTAAAAAAACAATTTAAAAATCCCACTAGAACTCCATTCAAAGTTAATCCACCGGTAACTAAATTTATTTTGCTCATTTCATTGGTTTTTAATATTTAAACTTTAAGACCATTTTTATCGATTTTTTTCAGATGTAACATATTGAAAATTTTATATCATTGAAAACAACATAAAAAGTACTACCAAAATTAATAATAAAAAATAAAGGTTGTCATTTAAAAAGAAGTCGATGAAGTCATAGCTTTTAAAACAAATGACGTAGCAACATAAAGGTGGTTGTAGTGTATGACCTACAATTAAACCCCTTCAAAAAAATTTCATAAAAATTAATATTAAGAAAGTTAATCAATTTATCAATTACTTTATTTCCACACTGTATATATAAAGTGACCCCGTTCTTTTCCCTCATTTTTTTCATAGTAAATGCCATTCTGAACAAAAAATGTTGTATGGACAACCACTGCTTAACACTTTTGTGCTATAGTAGACCTCTTCACAATTCATTATAAAACAAAAGTTATTATTTTTAATTTAACAACATGTTCATCTTATTCTGGAACAGAAAATTCTAAATATAATTTACGAGAAGTCAAGCCACGTACATACAGCTAGCTACAATAGAGCACAGGCGCAGTTCTATTCTAAAAACGTACATGTTTTTGCCTAAATCAAGTTTGGGAGGGGCGTAGACAGTATGTAATATAAATTTTCCGGGCACAACTTGATCATATATTGTGGAAGTCTCCTAACGCAGAGAGAAACAGCTTAGACATAGGAATAGAGTCAAAATCTGAGACACTGCAAACTTACCTTGCCTCCACCTACTAATGTTTAATTCACTCGTAAATTCACCTGCATATGGTTGTGCAAAGTACAGTCAAACATAAGGCACACATACAAGACTACAGGGGAAATCTGGACCTGACCGATATTCAATTTCAAGGAAAATGGATCTAAGGTGACGTCATGAGTTACAAACTGCGATTGATGGAACCTAATATGCTGTTTGCAATCCAACCTATATATTAACCATATTCATTACCCTCCTTAACGGAGAAAAGTTTAAAACTGGTGTTCTCGAGGCAAACATGCCGATAACCCACAGATATAAAAATCAGATTCTAATTATATAGACATGTAAGCTTTAGCTACTAGAAAAAGAGGTAGAAAAGTATAGAAACTACAAGCTCTGTAGAAGCTATCCTGAAAAGACGGCAACAATACCGACATGAAGGTCGAGTCTACAGTTTGAAGCAGGAGGGTAGAGAGAGCTCCAGCTCTATGAAGATTGATCTGGTGCGGTAGGAAGATTTTCTCCAGAAAATTTGACGTAGGAAAAGACTGACCCACGAAGATGGTCTCCAGAACGGCAGCGATGCAGGAGTTTGGTAATAAAAGTTGACCCACGTAGTTGAACATTCGGCAGAACAAAATCCACTTATTAAAATATTGCGCGAATGTAAGAAACTAATACGGATTATGAATCGGTTGTTGGCGACCGACGAGACTAAACTTTTCGGCGACACAATCCCTCCAACAAAATAACCAATACAAAATCGATGTAAATTCGGTCGTGGGATAACAATCGCAACTGAAGCATTGCCCCTGCAATCAATCAGGGCTCGATAATATTGCAGCAATTCTAATATTTAAATTAATATAACAAAGACAAAAAGTCATCGAAACACTTTTCCAAAAATGTTTCTTAATAAGATACAGGCGGTTTGTAAGAATTGTTAGACAGTAGAAAAGATATTAAATTAGAATTTATAAAATGATTCATCTACTTTTCCATTTTTTACAATCCCGTTATTATCTAATAGTCGAATATCATAAATTTTGTGAAATAGAAAATGTGTAAATATTTACACTGTTTAATAAATTGTGAAAGTTTGTAAAGAGATCTCAAAGACAGTGCTTAATCAAAAAATTAATAATTAAAATTTTCTTTTAAAAACTACGCCACTGGATTGCATCAATTATCATGGGAACCTATAATTCCTAAAGGGCGCGTCCCCAGGTGGTGGACAGGAAAACGATTGGTAGATATATGGGACACAAAGAAAATACAATACCTCCCGCATACCAAACAAGCTCTGCAGTGAGCAACAGCACTACTTGTAATACGATGTTGGTGGAAGTCATACGGACTGATACAGCTGCGTAGTGGGCAACTTGAGGCGCGAGACACACATAAAGAGGAAGACAACCATCTCACTATCATTTTCGTAGTACATATTGGCATGGTTATAAACCATGGTTTCAGGTAACCCTTCGATCGGTAAAGGGTACTAATAATTGCTGGGATAGTCTAAAAAATACGTACTTTGAACGTACGAACCATGTTCGGCCATGGAAAGTTCGTAATGTGATTCAAGGGATGTTCAGACTAGGAGTTACTATTATGGGTAATAGTGAACAGTGCAAAGCCACGCTATATATTTCTTCGCTAACAACAACCAAAATTAAAGAAGTAAAGTAAACACGGATGTCAGTTAATTACCAGGTAATTGAGCAACTAGAAGGAAAATACGACCGCAAAATAAAGGAAACAGCTGGAGCAACAAGAAAAATGCACGTTGGGTAGTTTGATTAACACGGATGGCAATCTGGCAATAGAGCTAAAACCGAAAGCCAGGATAAGGAAGCAACATGTCAAAAGTCTTTTCCGGAACCACCGACCTGAAGAGTGCACCATTCTTCTAGTAGACAATAGTGGCCCAAATATCACGAGAGGCGAGATAGAAAAATCCGTATGTTCTATAAAAAGCTATAAATTCTCAGGTTCTAGTAATGTAAGGGGGCAAAGAGAGTGATATGATATGCCAAGAGGTAGCTAATTAAATATAAGTTGTTTGCCTAGAGCCCTATAAGTTTTTTCACTCAACCCTCATTAATCCCTTCAGAACTTGAAACAGGAAAACAAATTATCATAATACTTCTTGGAGATAATGTGTTAACCAATCCTTCGCCAACGGTCACCTACTTTTGTTGGTTGTCCACAAGCTACTGCCAACTGCTTGTCATTAATTAACACAATACAAAATAAAACTAAGAGGGTACTTTTAAGTATTATCCAATAGATAAACTTCAACAAGCCAAATGCCATGGACGATAAAGTTAATACTAACTCCTAGAGGACGTCATCATGTATACAAGTTATCTAACATACCTTTGTCTAGCCAGTACCAGAATACCTAATTACTACAAATATAAACACGAAATGCCTGGAAGAGACTACTGCTCTGTGTTAACTGGCATACAAGCAGTCGCTGGAAAAGCTAAACGCAAAAACAAACTGCTTGAAATACTCCCTAGTTAAATTTACTTTCCGCAGCACACATATAATTCAAGTAATTACATACGACTACCTTCAGCTGGTGACAGGGGTTCCTGGTAAACTGCAGATATTATTCTTGCTGCGTGCGGTGTTGTTGACACATATTGACGATGTGGGATAAATCTGACGACTGAGGATGTTGTTGGACAACGACAGCGACGTTTCTTGGACAGGGTCGATACCGAATTGTTTCGAGCGGGCCTAGAGGAAGACAACTAGCTTCTATATCCACAAAATATGATTTTAAGGGGATAACTTAATTAACAGCACTTGTTGGGAGATTCACTTTTCAATATGCGTAATTATTAAGGCGCTTCCAATGTTGATCCAGTTATTAGCCGCAGTAGAAGAATGACTTCACGATAAAGGGGCCATTAAATTTTTACGCAACTATCAACCGCCGCGCCACGCAGAAGTTTAAGCAAATTCCTAACTATCAGCGAAAATAGCTCACATTCTTTCAGTGTCAAATCCCTTTTGCTGAATGAGCGGTCTGCCGCGCGAAGCGTTATATTCGCGCAAGAAGCTAGCGTCATATTTCTAAACACTGCATAAAGAAGTGGATATAATCAGGCTTGTTCCGAAAAAATCGAAAAATAACCGGATTATAACGAAATAGAAGCTAACCAAATAAAATCTTTTTATTGCTGTGTGAACTGGATGAGGAATTTTTGAACATTTTTGACTATTCTGTTTACTTTCATATATGATGCAGGAGAAATGCTCTTTGACTGGCTGAATTCCATCACCTTATCTTAAACACCAAAAGCAGACATTTGATGAACACATACCAATTAGTTTAATTAATCACATCAAAACACTGTTTCTTAAAATTATCTATACCCGAACTGCACGGTGGATAAACACAGTGTGGTTTTAGAGATGCAACCCAGGTGCTCATTCAAAGATGCATAGATATAATTTATGACCCAATTGGTCTTGGGCCTTTAGTAGAAACCAACACGAAAAACTGATGTCGGTGCTGAAAGATATAGGTTCAAACGATAAAAACTATAGAATTATAGCCAATGCGTATTAGTGTCTAATAGCAGTTGTTGTAAGAATCGAATATAGTACAATTACCACCGAAGGAATTAAGATTCAAAGATGTGTGCCACAAGGCTGTGTGCTTTAGCCTACCCTCTTCACTATATCTATATACTCAGACAGAATATTTCAAGAAGCATTCAGCGGTCTTAATGAAGGTATTAAAATGTACTGTGAGATCATAAATATCATACGATACGCTGACGACACTGTTGTTTTCGCCAATACTTTAGAAGGACTATAGAGAGTGATACTTAACATCAAATCTGTGAGCGAGCAAAATATCCTTAACCAAAATATGCCGAAAATCAAATACGTGACTATATGTAAAACTGGTAGTCCCGGAGTTCCCAACTTCGATAATAATCAGTCCATGGAACGCGTCAAAAAATACACTTACCTTAAAACAACTGTAAATGAAGAATGTAGATCACGCAGTTGAAAATCGTTGTAGAATGGAGAAGGCTAGGTAGACTTTCAAGGAAATGAAACATTCTTCCGTAGCAACGATCTTAGTTACATTAAAATATTAGAATTCTAACATGTTAATTTTGTCTGTTCTGGTGTACGGAGTCGCCAACACATCATAAACGATGAAGGGCTAAGAAGAATAACCAAACGGTGTGAGATAACTAATACTGTTAAACAAACGTAAGCTTGAATACCTTGAACAATTCGTGAGCAACAAAAAACCGTCTACTGCAACTCAGCCTACAAGGAAGAATGGACAGTAGAACGGAATTAGGTAAAAGAAGACACTCCTGGCTTAAAACCTTGACTGGTTTGGCCTTACATCTATAAAACTGTGTCGCCAAGTAGTGGACAAAATAAAAATATCCATATGGATCACTAACCTCGGGGAATTTTTGACCAATTATAACAAACAGTTCCATAAAATTTTCCGTAACTTGTGGAAGAAGTAGGAAAAAGTAGCAGTCCATATAGAATTATTTGATGAGAATCGCATGTATTAATCTAAAAAAAAGTGTGGGGGGGGGGGACACTTTGTGTATAACGTATGTGAGATTGCATTTTCAAGTACTTTCAACGCATGGCAATAAAAGCAACATTCAAAATACTTCAAATGTTTTCCTTAAATGTTAGCAGTATTTAATTTGAGTTGGATCTTGTATGTTTTGCAAGAAAAAAGTTTCTCAAAGGAAATTACTAATGTGAATATTTTATTTTAGGCTACCAATACTCGTTTCCATTTTTAGCAGAAGAATGTGGAATTAAAGTAGAAAACAATTGGGTGCAACCTTTATATAAGCAAATAATAAATATTGAACACCCTACCATGTGTTTTATAGGCATTCCCTTTATGGTTTGTGTAATTCCCATGTTTGATATCCAGGTAAATGACACAATTTCTTTAACTTTTTTTTAATTATCACAAATATAGTTTCTCGCCCTTCTAATATTTTGAATGTCTAATTTTACTATTGTAATTTGAAAACGCCTTTTGTAAATGTTTATGAGTTACGGGCTGAACCAGTCCCACCCTCAGATAAGCAGCTTACGTAACCACGAATATAAACGGCGTGACCTCCCCTTATCAACAAGAAGATGTACTTTATTCACAAAAATCCGTGATGCAACGCTCGAGAAAACCATATCAGAACTAATTTGAAGTCAACGCTCTAGATTCCCAAAACGCAAATTATTAGAACACCCCGCTTCCGAGTAAACAGACGGAGTGAATAAAACCGTGATTCACTGGTTTTTGTGACTAGGGTTCAAGACGCGTGCCGGTTAAATCCGGATCGCGATGGGTCACAAATGGGAGCAGATAACATTTAATCCGAAATTAATAAGTCATTATTTGAAGGCCCGATTCGCCATGGCCGCGCTTGGAGGAAAGTTCAACCTGCCCTCGAAGAAAAACATGTTGACGGAGCTGGATGAGTACATGTCCGAAAGAAGACGGAACAAAATTTCGGACAGGCACGCCCATAGGCTTGGGGGAAGCCAGGAGCAAAAAAAATATTTTGAAGATCTTGCCGGTACTGCTGGGGTGGAGCCGATACCCGATGTTATCAACAAGTTGTATGCCAGGATTAAAGATAGGAAAAAACTGACGGATTGTTTTAAAATTGTGGATAGCGAAAATTTTATACAAGTTGCATAACATTGAATGTATGCAGTCATTTTAAAATATAATTTCTAGAATAAAATCTGGCATTATTTTGAGCACTTTATTGTTTTTATTATATTCTACCTTCTGTAATACTAGCGAATTGTTCATTTTCAAATGTTGCCTAATGACATAAAGATTCATTTGGAATGCAAATAAACGTACATGAGTAATACGTATACTAAACCTTCAAACATTTATATTTGATGTTAAGGACAGTAACAAAGATTCTTCACTTTCTAATCAAACTAGATCATATCTGATAGAAACATGCATATTTCTTGAGAACAGGCTGTACAGGTTTATCGAAATGCGGAAAAAGTTATTTTTCACGATTGCTATCATTCAGGGTGTTGCAGAATAAATACTTTTGAATTTCCGCGGATATTATATTCAGACTGCTTCATTGTTTTTTCTTGCTTTGGTAACGGAGAAATATTGCGATGCACATTCTTTTATGTGTGCACGTGTCGCTGTGCAGTCTGTGTCCGTTTGCCCATAAAGGCAAACACGCTTGCTCACTAATATACGTGTTTTATGTTTCTCTAAGTGTTTTATCCAAGTTTCGGGGCTAAATGGTAGACTCAAGATGATCCAGCATCTCCTGTAATTGCCATACTGTTCCCAAATCGCAAGGTAAGCTATGTTAGTCGCTGAACGTTCCAATAACAGTAAAATATACTAACGATAATAATCTTAGATCTTACACTTCAATATAAGCAGGATTGCGGGCAATGAATACGCAAAAACAGTCTCGTAATTAATAGCGGTCAACGAGCCGGTTAAGTTACTCCAGAACAAGGAATATGTTAACACTAATCTGAGCAAAATCGAATATGGGCGCCACCAACTTGTTATTTACAACTCGCACATTTAAGGTGGACGATTTCCCGGTGATATGGTACACTCAACGGAAAGATCTCAAAATTACCTTCATCAAACACAGGCTCTTTGATAAGCTATAACATATTGTAACAATAACAAGACATGTATATGTGGCACACCCAAAGTGACATTGCTTTCTGCTACATAAAGGTAAATGATGAAAAAGGGGCAATTCTTAATACGGACATATATTATTGAATATATTAATTGTTTTCATAGTGATCGTGAAAGTAGTCTTTTTTAACGAAAAATCGTATCGAAAATTTCACTTTTTTAACACAAAAATCGTGGAAAAGTACACTTCTTTTAAGAATTTTATTGAAATGTCAATTTGACAGTTGTCAATTCCGAAGTTCTTTTCGATTAAATTTCGACCAAGAGATCACTATACAAAAAAACTACGTGTACACCACGTGTTACGCTCATTTTGTCGTTTCAAATATAATAGTTGAAATAATTATTCAGATTTGGCAATTCACATTTATTTAATAAAAATACAATAATTTTACCTAACTGGTTAGGCAACCCTACTAGCATCAATCTTAAAGTCGAACAAAGTACAGCTCTGTTTTTATCAGCTTAAATCACACTCTGCATTCCTCAGTTTTTCTGATGGCTCACTTTCACATCTTTGGAACTATTGATAAGCTAAATTGGACTGTTTTTGGGGAATTTTTCGGCCATTTCCTAGCGAGTGTTGCGTTTAAGTTGATCGCTCCTTTTGGGGTCCCAGTCTCACGGCTTTGATAGCCATCTTCATTGTTGGAAGGATATGGGAGGCTTCGTCACCCATGTTGGAATGTTCCGGTGATTTGTGCTTATATCACCGGCATTCGTTTCGTCACTGACGGATTTGATGGGACGTTCCATCTTCTCACGCCTGACTGAACGATTTGGCTACTTTACACCTTCAAGTTAGTAGTTGGTATTTGCCTACGGTCTCCTCCTTTGCGCGCCGTAATCTATCTGGAAAATTTGTATTTTTAGCCATTTTATTGCACCCTGGAAATGAGTTATTGCCTAGATTGGTTCTATTGGTGCCTGCATCGCCTACCTGCGGCTGGTTCGCTGTCTCTTGGCTTCAAGGCAAGGCCCCCTCTGCCTTACTCGCTTCGCTACTGGAAGGCAGCGACTCCTGCTCCCTGTATCCTTGGCGCTGTAGGTGTCACGGAGAAGCTCGAGTTCGGCCCT
>CALNHX010007906.1:0-67711 GCA_940337035.1 Agriotes lineatus | reverse complement strand
AGACTTAGTGCTGGAAAAGGTTGCTTGAATTCTTATCCTGAATGTTCTATTGTTTAGGAAAGAGCTTATTATCTTTATTAGGTAGGTTGGTATGTTTAGTTGTATCATTTTATATAAGAGCCCTTCTTGCCATACCTTATCAAAAGCTCTTTCCAGATCCATGAAGATGATGGCAGTATACTTTTTTTCTTCAAACCCCTTTTCAATTGTCTCGGTGATTCGTAACAGTTGATGCGCTGTTGAATGAGCTTGTCGGAATCCGAATTGATGAGGAGGGATCACTTCTTTTTCAGATATGTCTTCTTGAAGCCGGGAGAGAATTGTCTTCTCAAGTAGTTTAGCTAGTGTTGATAGCAAGCTTATTGGTCTATAGCTGTCCGGGTCGTGCTTATTTTTCCCTGTTTTATAAATAGGGAGTATATCTGCTGTTCTCCAGTGAGCAGGAAAGTATCCTAATCTCATACATGCATTAAAGATTGACGCTAAATAAGCCATTGCCTTTTTTGTTAACTGTTTTAACATTTCGTTAGTTATTAAGTCAGGACCTGGAGACTTACGCTTGGGAAGGCATTTTACATAGTTCTGGAGTTCTGGGACGGAAACTGGAACTATTTCCTCACTAATTTGTGCTTGTAGATTAGCGACTCTATTTGTAACCTCGTTTAAGTGGTGGTCATCGTTATCTTCCGTATTAGGGGTGAATACCTGTTCAATATGTGTTGCTAGTAGTTCTGCTCTTTCCTCTTCAGTATTATAGCTTGCATTGTTCGATTTTAGTGGATATACAACATTAGGATGTCTCATTAGCCGTTTGGTAGCCCTCCACAAGGTGGGATCTGAGGGGTGGATTTCCTCTAAATAACTATTATATCTTTGTATTCTTATTCTATCTAATTCTAGCTTAATTATATGGTTTAGTCGATTGTATAAGGTTTTAAGATAAGGAAGTCTCAGTCTTTGCCACTCCCTTCTTGTTTTATTTTTTGTCTTAATCATTTCTAGTATATTATCTGGTGTTCTATTGTGTGGAGTGATACTCCTTCGTCTCCATGGTGTAGTTGTTTCTTTGACGCTTTCTTGTACAGCGGATGTGTATTGTCTTACTGCTTCATCTATGTTTTGGGGTTCATTCAAGGGTCCAGGCCATTTCAGTTTTTGATTAAGAGTTGTTTGGAATGCCTTCCAATCAGTTTTTCCCTCAGCTATTTTCGGAATTGGCTGTATTGTCTGCGGTGTATCTTGAGCAGTTATAATTACAGGTAGATGATCTGAATCTAGTTCAGTTATTACCGTTTGCTTAATAGGATCTCTGAAATTTCTATGTAGGGCCACATCTAAGATATCTGGTAGATGGTCCATTCTATAAGGAAAATAGGTATATTCACTTGGTGCTGATATTGTTATACCGTGATCAGTCATGATGTTGTGTAGCTTTATTCCAGCTGGGTTATTAGCACGACATCCCCATATTGTATTTTTTGCGTTTAAATCTCCGAGCAACAACGTTGGATCGTCGCTATTGAAGAGATTATCGATATCATGATCCAGCATCCGTTTATTTGGCTGTTTGTAGGCACAGATTAAGGTTACCGATTTATTGGTTTTCATTGGGACCTTTACAGCGATAGCCTCAATGTGTTCTATATCAGGAAGGTCTATTAGGTGGTGTGTTATTTTCTTTTTTATTATTATAGCTACTCCACCAGAGGCAATTACTGCATCTCTATCATTTCGATGTACATGGAATCCAGGGATTCTGAAGGGCTCAGTGCTTGTTAAGTGTGTCTCGGTTATACAGGCGATATCAACAGCATGTCGTGCAAGAAATTCAATAAAGATTGAGCGTTGGTTTTTTAGTCCATTGGCGTTCCAATTGACTACTGTTAAGTTAAGTATTACATGAACATTATTTGGATCCATTAGTTAGAAGAGATGGTAGTATTGTTGTTAAGAGTGGCATTAGTTTGTCCAAATGAGGAATGAGCAATTCAACTAATTTTTGTAATATGATGGTAATTAATTCCGTAGGTTCTAGGGGATTAGTAGATGCTGTGTTGGGTTGGTGTGTATTTTGCTGGTGTAGTCTCAAGAGTGGGGGTTGGGTTTTCTTTGTTTCTTGTTCCGTTGTTACGGCTTGGGCATATGTTCTATTTTGGGTTCGATAGCTACTGTTTCTGGTCTGATTTTGACTTATTTGGTTATAATAACTACATCCTTTGTAGTTTGCCGGATGTTTTTCTAGGCAGTTAACGCACTGAGGGTCTTCTCCGGGTTTCTTAGGGCAATTGTTATATAAGTGTTGGCCAGTACATTTTACGCAACGCGGTTGTGATTGGCAATAATTCCGAGTATGGCCGTATAACTGGCATTTTTTGCATTGGGGAATCTCTTTTGATTTCCTTCTTAATTCGACTTCTACTATACAGTAGTTGAGTTTTTCCAGACCGAGTATTTGTTTACCTTCTTGAGTATTACTGACGTCCACTGCGCACAGCGGGATTGGGTACCTGTTCTTATTGTATAATCTAGCGACCTTTATAACAGGAAATTTTAGATAATCTAGTTCGCTTTTAATTTCCGTTTCAGTTAACGATACGGGCACGTTGCGTATTATCACAGATAAATTGTTGTTCTCAGGGTCCTTGAACGTGTGATAATTTAAATTATTATCAGAGAAATGTTTCGTCATCGCCCGATAATCTTCTATGCTCGTAACATTAATTCGCAATTGGTTATTTTTGTGTACCGTCGTGAATTCACTTTTAGCATTTTTCTTGAGGTCAGCCAGTATTTCCTGATATCTGAGTTTGTCTGCATTGTGCAGATATATTGGAGGAATTTTTAACTTCTTCACATTTGGTTCCGGAGATTGCTGGTCATTCATTTCTGTTGTGGTATCCATATCGCTTATTGCAGCAGCATGTTTTCCTTGACAGATAATGGAGCTTGCCTTTTCTATTTGATCGGTGGTTACAAAGAATTTATTTTTAAAGATTAAATTTTCTGGATTGAATAAATATTTTTTGTTGGGTTCAGTCAGTGGTGGTGTTAATTCGTCGCTATTTCTTTTGTTGCTTGTTTGAGCCATTTTACGAGGGAACCCCTCCGCAGGGGTTCTCGGATAGTTAATAGTAGCCGGTAAATTAGTTTGTTTTGTATGTAACAGTACTTACATTAAATTCCGACAGTAAAACAACATCGGTTGTCGCACGGGAAAAAATTATCACTTGCACTTTCTAGAGTTCAGTGCGGCTGTGAGTTTTAAATGATAAAAAAACTTTTATAAATACATTTCTCTCAAAAATTGCTAATAAAAAAGTTGCCCGTATGTTGCATACTATTTGAAAAACTATATTTCTAAAGTTCCTGTTAAGTCACTCACCTTATTTTATCTTACAGTAGCCCTCAAATAAAAAAAACAATCACTAAAATATACACTGGCACATGCTAGGCTGTTAAATCTATAAGAACTACATATACGATACTAATTTAAAGAAAATTTCAGATAAAGATATTTATTTTCATATTAATTTGACTATGTTACTAACAAACAATTTTGGATCATTCACTAAATTTTCAGGTTGCTTATTAAATTGGTATACTATTCAAAAAACTCTGTGAAGCTAGTTGTTTGAAAATACGTACTATAGTATTAGTATAATATATAATAGCCATGACACATGACATGGTTATTAGCTGCGGATCTTCAGTGTTCTTCTTAACCACTCCGCCCGGCGCCGAGTAGCACCTTAAGCGAATATGCAGCAAGAGGGTCATTGCTCCTGCAAAACACCAAAAATTTTATATTAGTCTTACAGTTAATAGAATTGTTCGAAAAATAACTTTAAATACTAGTATATTAGAAATATGCATATTGAGCTTTTTATTAGCCTTCAATAAAAATTTTATAAATACATGTATTGCGATTTACATAATTATGTATATGTCGTAGCCGGGTTCCATAGCTCAGTGGTAAGCATTCTGGCTACTGATCTAAGGGTCGAGAGTTCGATCCCGGATCTCGGTGAGGTTTTTAAAAAATTAAAAAAATGCGGATGAAAGCCTCTACAGAATGCCATCATTCGGAAGTGATCTAAAGCCGTGGGTCCCATGTTACTACGATGTGTAGCATGTAAAAGATCCCTTGCTAAGGTTAGAACCCCTTAGTCTCGGCAAAATTCTAAGTAGGACAAAGGTACCTGGTACTCTGCATGCCTAGACCTTGTTCATGGGGTTGGCAAAAAGGGCCTATAAAGGCCTACTTGCTAGACGTAAGTCTCCCCAAAAATAATACATACATACATACATATGTCGTAGGTAGAGATGGGCGCGTGAGTGAATTTTCGCTCACGTCAAGCACGTTTCACGCTTGCTTTAAACAGTCACGTTCACGCACGTTCACGCTCACGTTCACTCACGTTCACGGCGTGACACGCCACTCACGACGTGACACGCAGCTTTTATTTCAAAATTTAAATTCAGATAGAACAGAATGTTCAAATTTAAAACCAATGAAAAACCCTAAAGAGAACTAAAAATATGTTTTTTCGACGACTGACATCGAAAGTAGATTTTTCTCACTGACATTTGACAACAGAAAGTTGACATTTGCCGCTGAGCGTGCGTTTTCATCTTTTTGCCGCTCGCCGAGCGTTTTGGGTTTCCGCATGAACAAAATAGGTAGCCACGTCCGAATGTTTCCTTGACAACGCCCGTCATTTGTGGATATAATCGCGTCACATGTCATATAGACTGCGCGAGTAATGTTCACTTGATTGTCAATTAATTTTTGCAATAAAACGAAATTTGATATTTTCCTTTAATAATATGCTCACTCGTCGAAAAAATAGTATGTATGTTTCGAGCTAAAAGTGCGCTTGCCGCTTTTGCATGATTGCTGGTTTCGACTTCGTCTCAACCAGCAATATTCATGCGCAAGCGGCAAGAATGCACTTTCAGCTCTTAACATACAATATACTATTGCACCTGACATAATTTACGTGATATGTTGCAATCAGAATAGTTGACATAAAAAGAAAAAAATTAAAATTGACTACAATAACTTCGACAACGGATAAATACTGATTTCTTGCAAATATATTTCTTGCAGCTGTCTTCAAAGACATTACTTTTAATACTAAAAGCTGTCATTGGAAGTGACGTTTCCCTTATTGGTATGAGTACAGAAGGTATATGTTGCTAGGCAACACTTTTAATTCGTAGGTTTGAAAGTACTTTTTTCGACGACTGACATCGAAAGTAGATTTTTCTCACTGTCATTTGACAACAGAAAGTTGACATTTGCCGCTGAGCGTGCGTTTTCATCTTTTTGCCGCTCGCCGAGCGTTTTGGGTTTCCGCGTGAACAAAATAGGTAGCCACGTCCGAATGTTTCCTTGACAACGCTCGTCATTTGTGGAAATAATCGCGTCACATGTCATATAGACTGCGCGAGTAATGTTCACTTGATTGTCAATTAATTTTTGCAATAAAACGAAATTTGATATTTTCCTTTAATAATATGCTCACTCGTCGAAAAAATAGTATGTATGTTTCGAGCTAAAAGTGCGCTTGCCGCTTTTGCATGATTGCTGGTTTCGACTTCGTCTCAACCAGCAATATTCATGCGCAAGCGGCAAGAATGCACTTTCAGCTCTTAACATACAATATACTATTGCACCTGACATAATTTACGTGATATGTTGCAATCAGAATAGTTGACATAAAAAGAAAAAAATTAAAATTGACTACAATAACTTCGACAACGGATAAATACTGATTTCTTGCAAATATATTTCTTGCAGCTGTCTTCAAAGACATTACTTTTAATACTAAAAGCTGTCATTGGAAGTGACGTTTCCCTTATTGGTATGAGTACAGAAGGTATATGTTGCTAGGCAACACTTTTAATTCGTAGGTTTGAAAGTACTTTTTTCGACGACTGACATCGAAAGTAGATTTTTCTCACTGTCATTTGACAACAGAAAGTTGACATTTGCCGCTGAGCGTGCGTTTTCATCTTTTTGCCGCTCGCCGAGCGTTTTGGGTTTCCGCGTGAACAAAATAGGTAGCCACGTCCGAATGTTTCCTTGACAACGCCCGTCATTTGTGGATATAATCGCGTCACATGTCATATAGACTGCGCGAGTAATGTTCACTTGATTGTCAATTAATTTTTGCAATAAAACGAAATTTGATATTTTCCTTTAATAATATGCTCACTCGTCGAAAAAATAGTATGTATGTTTCGAGCTAAAAGTGCGCTTGCCGCTTTTGCATGATTGCTGGTTTCGACTTCGTCTCAACCAGCAATATTCATGCGCAAGCGGCAAGAATGCACTTTCAGCTCTTAACATACAATATACTATTGCACCTGACATAATTTACGTGATATGTTGCAATCAGAATAGTTGACATAAAAAGAAAAAAATTAAAATTGACTACAATAACTTCGACAACGGATAAATACTGATTTCTTGCAAATATATTTCTTGCAGCTGTCTTCAAAGACATTACTTTTAATACTAAAAGCTGTCATTGGAAGTGACGTTTCCCTTATTGGTATGAGTACAGAAGGTATATGTTGCTAGGCAACACTTTTAATTCGTAGGTTTGAAAGTACTTTTTTCGACGACTGACATCGAAAGTAGATTTTTCTCACTGTCATTTGACAACAGAAAGTTGACATTTGCCGATGAGCGTGCGTTTTCATCTTTTTGCCGCTCGCCGAGCGTTTTGGGTTTCCGCGTGAACAAAATAGGTAGCCACGTCCGAATGTTTCCTTGACAACGCTCGTCATTTGTGGAAATAATCGCGTCACATGTCATATAGACTGCGCGAGTAATGTTAACTTGATTGTCAATTAATTTTTGCGATAAAACGAAATTTGATATTTTTCTTTAATAATATGCTCACTCGTCGAAAAAATAGTATATATATTTCGAGCTAAAAGTGCGCTTGCCGCTTTTGCATGATTGCTGGTTTCGACTTCGTCTCAACCAGCAATATTCATGCGCAAGCGGCAAGAATGCACTTTCAGCTCTTAACATACAATATACTATTACGTACAAGGATCAACATTTTCAGCGTTAAAGCGAGTATACAAAAAAAACATTACTTTGATTAGAATAATAAGTTCATCTATACAAGTACACAATAAATTTGTTTAAAACTATCATCTACACGTCTACACAATACATTTTTGGTTTAATAATAAAACGTAATTAACATTTTCAGCGTTAGCCGAGTATAAAAAACAAACCATTATTTTTATTAGAATAATAAGTTCATCTACACTTCTACACATTAAAATGTTGATTTAAAAATAATATATAATCAACATTTTCAGCGTTACGTCGAATTCTGCGCTCTTCTAAAATTCGCCCAGCTGTAGAAAATATTCTTTCGCTTGTAGCGGAACTTGCCGGTATGTTTAAAATTTCTCAAGTTTTTTTAACAGTAGCGTATTTACACTGTTTTTCCAAAATCCTAAAATGTCATATACATTTCCGAATTTTAATTTAACATACTAATCTAGTTTTGTTTCCACATCACCCTAATTACATGTGTCATCGTCCGAGCTATCTCTAAGTGTAGAAAGATAAGAATCTGATGCTGATGTACCAGTTTTGAGTCGTTTTGCCATGTATTTCATCATTATCATCTATAGTTTTATATGCATTATAATCTTCTCTTTTATGTGAAGGTATGAACTTTAAGGATTTATAATTAGGGTCCAAAAATAAAGCCACATAATGTAACTTGTTTCGCACAATTTGTGATGTAATGAATTTAAAAGTTGCTGCACCCTGCAGTTTTTTAATCGTTACTAAATATTTAACGTGAAATTAACGTGAAACGTGAATCACGCCTTGGAAATTTTCGCTCACGTTCACTCACGTTCACGTCACGATTTTCAAATATTAGTCACGTTCACGACGTGACACGCCGTGACACGACGTGACACGACTGTTTTCACGTCACGCGCCCATCCCTAGTCGTAGGCATAAAGCAAATTTAGGTAAATTATTGTTTGCACAGGTATATGCTCAATGCATAGTGCATAGGATACACGCCTTGTCAACGCAAAGGAGACCATTAAAGTGAAAAAGAAATTTCAAAGGCTGCAATTAACTTAAACAAGCTAGAATGAGACCTAAAATATTTACTGAATTTCGGTATATGGCTGACATTTATAGGCGAAATATCATTTGCATAAATTTGCTTTATGGCCACGACATATACATTCGATATTCTGAAATATTCATTTCAAAATAGTTTTATATTCATAGGAGCGTGATTGAGAAGCGCATTTTATAATTAAATATCAATTCATCTTGCTGCCACAAATGGGATAAATAATGTGTGTGGTTACGTTGTATGAGTAAAAAGTGAATATATGAAAATTTGAAGAATGATAAAATGTCCTTTTGGCGCACGACTTGTAAACCTATTCTAATTTTTGAAAATTTGTAGAATCCTTAAATGTTGTGCAATATTATTTCTTCCAAGGAAGCAACTGCATATTTGTGTCATTAACATTGGATTATATTTGCCTAGTAGTAATTTGTAATATATTAAAATCCAATGCGTCAATCAATCAAAACGCAAGGCAACTGTGTTGGTTGAAATGCATAAAAAAATTAAGCTGTCAGAACATATTAGTGAAATATAATTAACTTAGAAAAAAATTCCCTTGCGAAATAAAAATCTATTAATACTTGAACAAATAGTTTGTATATTATTTGAGTTAGAAAATTAATTTACATTGTTCAAAATCTTAGTTTCTAGAGATATAACATGTACACTGTTTATAGCGATGGGATGGTGGAAATCATTTTCTTAAAGAAAGAACTGTGTAGGTCATATAACTGTGATTGTTTTCAGACTAATTGCTATGGAAGCGAAACATGTCTAAACTACAAGGACTTTCGCAAAATCTGAACGACATAAAATGCTCTTCCAGTAAAAAATCTGTAAAAGGCTTTACTCAGAACTTCCCTCGCATTTGCAAGTTGTGGCACTAAATCTTTAAAAAACTCAGGGCAACTAGGGGTAAAATAGTAATTTGTATACCAAGGCACTGAAGTTTAACTTTTTATCACGAATGTGTATTTAGTTGCCGAGGCCCATAGGAAGCCCGTAGTTTTAAAAAACTCAACCAATAGGCATAATGAGTAATTGTTTTCTGTGATAATATCCCTATTAAAAGTAATGGAAAGTTTGTTTACAAAAACCCGAAAATAGTAAACCGTTGAATTTAGCCTTGGTACTTTTGCCGGTTTAACACGGCATGTAGTGTTGTTCACTATTTAAGAGGTATGATAGCAAGCTTTGCCAACCCCGTAACTCGTAATAAAATTATGCCTGTTGAACTTTAGAATACATACTTTTAGAAATTAGGACTGATTTAATTTCAAAAATGTTTAATTTGTAGATTGTTTTTTTGAAGTAAAGTTTTCTAGAATTGTCAGCACAAAATTTATTTTTCTAGAAGAGCCGTGTTGTAGTTTTTTTCAGAAATATAACACAAATTAAATTAAAATTTTTGTTAACAGCTGTTTAATTACAAATTATTAAAAGTGGGAGATACATCAGCTATAAATGATTTTGTTAAATTACTGAGCTTATTATTTTTTAGCATTTCATAAAAAATAACCAGTATTAGTATGTGCAGTATCAATAAAATTTATTTAAAGATTGAACAGTAACGTTACGTTTCGCAGACAGTTAATTCTGCTTCATTAGACATATAAAATTAAAATCAAATGAAATTAACATGTGCATTGGACCTGTAAATAAATACAATGGCAAATTTAGATTGGCGAAAGAATAAAATTCTCACATTTTACCTGTTTAAAATCATAATTCTTGTATTACGTTTTATATTTCGAGTAAACAAATCCTTGAAAATTTTTTGTTAGTAGTAATAAAGTTTGTTATATTTAAAAATTTATTAATCATCTGTAAAACAAAAAAAATTAAATATTAATAAACTTAAAAATGTTTGCTGAAAGAAGATCACTTACTTAAACTGATGTTTTAAAAAAAGCAATAGTAGTTAGCATGAAACTTTCATTCATGTTTTTATTCGTATCGTAACCAACAAAACGTCAAACGTTTATTTAGAAATAAACAAAACAGGAGACTTCCGTCTACCTTCTTTGTACTAACATACCCGGAACTTTCATCAATTAATTCAAACTCCGATTAGACCACACGTCTTCCAAAAGTTACTCGAAGAATTTTGCAACTTAAAATTTTGTGGCACGATAATCGTTCAGGTAAAAAATTAAAACTTTTAACTTAAAATTTTAATATATTAATCATAATAATATCTAATTTTATTTTTTAGCTACATATTCAATAATCACTTAATATAATTTTAATAAAAGAAATCCTTCTAAAACGTTAATATGGGAAAACGTGTTTACCGTACCCAGTACAACCACGAAGAAAAGTCCATTGCTTATTACTAATACCGCTTTAAACACTATCCTTCTAAATAAATGTTCTTGAAGAATATCGTAAACTAAAAATTGATGGAAAAAAAATTCAGGTAAAAAAAATAAAACCTTTAACTTAAAATTAATATGTTAATTATATCTTGGTCTATTATTTTATATAATAAAAACATGAATGAAAGTTTCATGCCAACTACTATTGCTTTTTTCAAAACATCAGTTTAAGTAAGTGATCTTCTTTCAGCAAACATTTTTAAGTTTATTAATATTTATGTTTTTCCTTTACAGGTGATTCATAAATTTTTAAATATATAAAACTTTATTAGTACTAACAAAAATTTTTCAAGGATTTGTTTACTCGAAATATAAAACGTAATAAAAGAATTATGATTTTAAACAAGTAAAATGTGAGAATTTTATTCTTTCGCCAATCTAAATTTGCCATTGTATTTATTTACAGGTCCAATGGACATGTTAATCTCATTTGATTATAATTTTATATGTCTGATGAAGCAGAATTAATTGTCTGCGAAACGTAACGTTGCTGTTTAAATATTTAATTTTTTTTATATTGCACTGACCAATACTGTCTATTTTATATGAAATACTAAAAAATAATAAGCTCAGTAATTTACTCAGTAATTTAACAAAATCATTTATAGCTGATCTATCTCCCACTTTTAATAATTTATAACACAGTTTGTCGGTACTTTGTCACCTTTTTCCCTGTCGCTTTAATCACCATATATTATTAATTAACCAAAATAAATACAGAAATTAGTAACATAATTAATACTTACACGTATGGCACGTACGGTGGAGGTGCATTTGGAGATACGGCAGGAGCCGACAACACGGCCACAAGAGACAAGCCAAACACAATTAATAAAAATAACAAACGCATATTGTTACGCATTCTAGTCATTGAACAAAATAGGTAAAATTACTTTAACTGTACCTTCAATACTGAAACAACACTTGAATTAGGTACTCCACCGTCTTTTAAGGTTTCGTCCCCACTTTTATTAGGTATATACGTATATACGTGTACAATTTAATACGTTGAAGAAAGGAGCGAACTACGTCATAGAATTGACGCAACGATATTAACATTCTAGTTGTTTTGTGCTATAGCGGTTTGTCTAGTATTTTGATGAGGTGAATCTACGATTTTTAATATTTAAATGGCAATAACCAAAGATTAATATACAACTTAGAGTGTATAAAGTCCTATAAGCAAAATACGTTCTAATACAATTGTATATGCGTACAGTGTACAAATTGAGCAGAGTATCGGTACCTATTTCATCAAAATAAGACGCTTTAATTTTTAAAATCATTGAGAGATCCTACTTATTCGACACAATTCGTTAAAAACCCATAACCTTTATCCTATTTATTTATAAATGTTAAACATACATAGTCAATATTTTTAAACATTTTAATCCATCTTACACTATTTTTTGTGAATTACAGCTGTATTACTCCTACCAAAAAAAAAATACCCATAAATTAGAATAAAAGTTTTAGAGAAATGAAAATGAACTACAACGTAAAGTTCTTTTCGCATTTTATTCTTGTACGAAACAAAATTTTCACTTATAATACCATGAGTAGTCAAAGTTATGTCGAATATTTTTGCTGTGGTACCGAGAATGTCCATTGCGCACTCGTCCTAATCCCAAGCGCAATGGACATGAATGATACCACCGCAAAAATATTCTACTTAACTTTGACTAAGAATGGCATTCGAGAGACTATTCAATGAACCAAACTACTTTTTCAAATTAGTTTTCACTAAATCTAGCAACAAACTACGCAATTTCTATAGTAACAGAACACTAATATTGACTTTTTCTAATAAAAATCACATTTGTTTAAAATATTCACTATACCACTAGTGAAAATTGTCGATTATTTTCACTAGTGAAAATTGTCAAAAAATATTCACTATACCACTAGTGAAAATTGTCGATTATTTTCACTAGTGAAAATTGTCAATATAGTTCATTTTTATTGACTCAAAGACGTCAAATCTTGTATTTTTATTGGACAGTTTTGGATAGATGACAAGTGAGTTGAATAGTCACATTTAAATCTGGATAATACTTACAGCTGTCTGGAAATTGACTTGAAGCTTAATTTACTTATTTTTTTTTGTTTAACGTTTTTATAAAGATTACTTTAATGCAGTTTTTGTTAATTAATTATCACATTGCAATTATTGTATACAATTGTTATGGCTTGTGAAGAATTACACAAAAAGTTTTCCGAAAAAAATGTATGCACTTGGTACGTCATACATGAAAATATTATTTTTCTCTCGTAATAGAACGCGCATTGTCGTTTTTCACTAAATATGTTGTTGCTACTTACTCAGGTGACACAATTTCTAACTTTTTCAATTTTTTAAGTGATATACTACAAATAATTATGTGTGCGAGTAAAGTAAAACTCTTGCTTTTAAGCCAATGCGGTGAACTAATATTGAACTAAGGAATTGAAATGCGACATTCTTGTCTCGATTATTCAAGGTAGAGTTAAAGGTTAAAGATGAACAGATTGCGAAGGTAATGGCTCTGGTATATAACAAAACTGTTTAACCTTGATTGCAAATTAAACTGTCATTTTCTGTTAAATGAGTTTCGTCGCTCAATTTGTTAATTTTTTTCAATTTTTAAAGTTTCAGTAATTTGCGAAAAAAGCTAGTGTAGATACAGGGTGTCCAAAAAATGGCGCATTAACTCTACGGTGCGTTACTTGGGGATGCCCAATGAACCCTGGAAAAATATGAAAAAAATCCCTGGGCCGTATTTTTCGAAATATTTCGAAATTAATAAAAATAAATCTGGCAACATTGATACTGCAACAATTTCTCAATCAAAAATGTATCCATAGTAAGTTGTTAATATGTTGGTGACACTGTAAGTCTATGTCAAATTCGAGGTTAGTAGGTTAGGTTTTGCGTCAGTCTGTGTCAAAACTGACACAAAACCTAACCTGCTAACCTCGAATTTGACATCGACTTACAGTGCCACGAACATATTATTCATACAACAAATATTTCAATGCCAAGCTTGATTTCGTATATTATTACAAAGCCTGTTTGCCATATTTAGTTATTGACAAACTCAACAGGAAATCAGATTTTTAAAATACTTAAATATTGAAAACAATTTAGTTAAATCCCAAGAATATTAAAAAAACAGATATTTTAATAAGTCCCAGATATATTTGACACTATAATTATACACTAGTTATTCAAATAAATGGATTTTATTACCCACCTTTGACCAGAAATATTTCGAAAAATACGGCCCAGGGAATTTTTTTCATATTTTTCCAGGGTTCATTGGGCATCCCCAAGTAACGCACCGTAGAGTTAATCCGCCATTTTTTGGACACCCTGTATAGACTTAAAATTATATAATGATACTTAAAATTTTATTTTATAAAGCACCTTTTTGTATAAATTTTACTTTGCTTCAGATATCTAAAAAGAGCCTTAATTCCATTATAGTTGCGGTGAAGCTATAGTTAAATCTTAAACGACACACGACCGATACGCAAATAACAAACCTGTTGATTATAAACATCTGCTATCGCCTCGAATTACAAAATTCAACCGCGTCCGTTATTTGCTATATATCGGCCTAAGGACGTTGTTCTTCTTCTAGTGGTGCTAGTTGCCAGCTGCACTGAGAACGAAGTCCATTGTGCATCCCACCTAAAATTGCTGTGGGTCTCATTCGAAAAGGCCGGATTTTAACGCGAAAGAAAGGAACATCTCGAGCTTTACCAGGCCGGTTACAAAATTTGTATGTCTCAGTGCTAGGAAAGTTACACACTGACAAAAAACATCAATTGAGGTTTCTTCCTCCATTTGGCACTTCCTACGGGTGGCATCATTTGAGATTTCAATTGTAAATAAGTAATTCTATAGGTGGCCGTGTCCTGTTAGTAGGTCAGCCACGATCCTGATATTTTTCAGCTCATTGATAGGATAGTAGAGGTGTTACCAGGCGAAATTTCCTCAATAAGGAGTTTCGCCTGACGTTGTCTTGGTATCGAAGCGCAGTTGGCACTGGATTGGTTATTTAGCCAGTGCTCAATCTGACTTTTTGCAGTGGCGCGGGTAATTTCGAAGGCTGACTCAGAGCCGATGAGTGGCTCTTGAGAACCCCTTCTGGCTAGAGCATCAACTTCTTCGTTACGCTTTATTTCACTATGGCCTGGTACCTGGTACCCATAGTAATTTGACCCAGTTTTTTGTACCGAGACTGTTCAGTACCTTGTAACGTTCCAGAACCAACCAAGATTGGTCAAATGTAGGAGTTAACATTAATGGTGAACGGCTCTCCCATTTAAGATATGCCGACGATGTGATCTTAATTGCCGAAAAAGAAGAAGACCTCACACAAATGTTACTGGAACTAGAAAGTGAATCGAGAAAAATCGGACTGAACATGAATCTAGAAAAAACGAAAATACTGAGCTCTCAACAGATACAGGTTACAATTAAAGGAAAACAGATTGAAAATGTTCAACAATATGTATACTTAGGACAAAAGATAGTAATTGGTAAACAAAACAAGGATATAGAGATTGAGTGAAGAAGGCGACTAGGGTGGGCTGCGTTCGGAAAACTTTCACGCATACTGAAAAACAAAATATACCACAACACCTGAGAACCAGAATATTCGACCAATGTGTGGTTTCTGTCATTACGTATGGAGAGCAAACGTAGACCCTCACACAACAATTAACAAATAAACTTAAAACAACGCAGAGGGCAATGGAAATGTCAATGTTGGGTATCTCACTAAGGGACAGACACCGAAATGAATGGATTAGGCATAAAACTAAAGTCACTGACATTATTGCAAGAGTCACTAGTCTAAAATGGGACTACGCTGGACATGTTGCCAGAATCCAAGACAACCGGTGGAACAGTAAAATCATCAGATGAAGACCGTGGGAAGGAAGAAGAAGAAGAAGAGGGAAACCGGTTATGCGATGGTATGATGATATTAAAAAGGTGGCAGGACTAAGGTGGATAGACGAAGCACAGAACAGAGAGCGATCGAGGAGAAGAAGGGAGGCCTATGCCCAATACTGGGCGCAACAAGGCTATTAAAAAATACCGTAACGTTTGTCTAGCATTGATCCTAGGTAGCGGAATTGGGAAACGTTTTCAATAGTTGTTATGTTGTAGTGCCATTTTAAGGATAACGGGATTTTTAGTTATTACCATTGACTTAGTTTTCTTAACGTTTATTTTAAACCCGTATTCATCACTAATTGTTGAAATGTTAATTAGTATTTTTTGTAATTTCTGTTCGGATTCTGCTATTAGAACCGTATCATCCGCATATCCTGTTAATATGATTCTTTCTCCGTTTATTGTTATGCCCCCGTTGGAATTTTCATTTGCTCTTTTAAAAATGTCTTCTGAATAGACAGGGTGTTAAAAAATGTTGTCGAATATTTTACGCACTTATAGATCTCATCAATGCAAACACAAAATCTGGTGTGATACACGCACACAACTTCCTTTTACAGTGATCTTATAATTAGTAAAACACTTGTTTTGAGCTTCACTACTACATTATACCTTTTAGGAGATAAATATAGTCAAAACAAACGACATATTGTCGTGAAATATAGTTTAATAAAAATATTGATATGACATTTTAAACAAGACGTTTCGCCATTTTTGATGGCTTCATCAGTAATATTATAAATTGTAACTAATTAGATATTTAATACATTCTGAAAAAAAAACAATAGGATTAGCGAACAATACATTTTTTCCTCAAGTATGTGTACTTACATGATTAATATGGTTTTTTTTCACGACATTTTTCAAAGTATGTTGGTTAAAAAGTTTTAATTAATAACACACTGTCATTAAGTGCAATCCATATTAAGTTTTAATTAATAGCAAGACACGTAAAACGAGCTCTTATGCAGGCAAAGTTCAAATTTTACAGATAAAGGAAGCTTGCAAGGTTGTTCACATATTTATGTTATCAATGCATGCGCAAAGGTAGAAAATTCGGATAATACAGGTGACTTGGGCAGAGACGTATTAGGTTAAAATTTGATTTACTTGAAAATTAGTTTTAAATTTAATAACAATGAATATGAATGTAAAATATTAAATTTGATTAAGACAAAATGTTATTTAAACAAATTATGATATATAGAACTGAGGTTTCAATATCAGTTCTATAATTTATACCATTGGGGCTTTTTTGTATTTCGATCATTTCCAAGCATAGACGTTTTTTTAAATTACTCTCTTTATGTAAGATCTTAGGTGTATTAAATTTGAATTTATGTAGCGAATTATTGGCATGGTCTGTCAGTGCTGTTTTTTGAGTAGAAGGAGATAAATTATTAATTTTAACTGAGTATTTATGTTGATTAATTCTATGTTTTAATAATTGTTTTGTTTGTCCCATGTACAAAGAGTTGCAGTTATTACAGTCAATTTGATAAACCATATTTGATTGCATAATATTTTCAGTACTATCCCACAGAATAGTAATAACCAGAAGGATATCTCGTATTACCTGACCGCCGGCTCCTCATAGCCTTGAGACGTTTCTACCCTGAAATTCTAACCTGAAACGGCCAGTGTAGGTAGCGGCTTTGGGGAGAGCCCATGGAATACAAAGGTTCGAGGTCGCCCGTTGTCGGCGTCGACATCAATGCGGTTGTGTAGAAGATATCCTTCTGGTTATTATTATTCTGTGACTATCCCTTAAGTTTGTGAAATTTTTTTTACCTAATGTATTGTGGTTGTTAAATGCTGTTATGATATTGTGTTTATATAGTTCTTTTTCAATTTTTTCAGAAAGTGTAGGGATATAGTTAATGAAAATATATTTTTTTTGGTTCGAAAGGTTAGAATTATTAAATTCATTACCCAAACAATTTGGTTGTAGGTCTATTGATTGATTAAATTAATTGTAATTGCTAATTGTATTGATTCGATATTTAATTTGTTTTTTAATAAAATAAATTGGATATTCATTTAATATTAAAATCAATATCAATATCTAAAAACTTCTTAGCCGATTTTACTGAAACTTTGAAGGTTTACTGGTGCTATTAAGAATCATGTTTCGGCGCAATTATATTTAAACTGTTTATTCCAAGGGCGGGGGGGGAAGGATTTTTTTGAAAGCTTTAACACCCTGCATCTCGGAAACGAAGAATTTCCGGACTCTTTGTATTTTTTATTTTATTTTTATTTATATCGCACTCAGCCAACAGCCGTTAGGCCAATTATAGGCGTCGCTGTGCATTGATGAGATCTATAAGCGGGTAAAATACCTGATCGTATTTTTACTCCTGTATATAAAAATAAGAAGCTCATGTTGGAGGTATTCAACTGGAAAATCACCTATCTCACATCAATACACATTAAAAACGTAATAAAATTGTAACGTTTGAAAAAAAATCATTGGGGACGTGTTTGAGAAAATCGAAAAAAAAACTGAAAAATCACTAGAGTAAACAGCATCCTTCCGGTTATGCGATTTTCTTCAAAAGCTTACTGTTGCATCTAGATACTACACAAAAGTTATATATGAAGTTTCAACGTCATAACTCTTTTCAATTTTGAGATATTCTGTTCACACACACACAAGCAGAGCAATGAACAAAAACATGTTTTTTGGGTTTAGATGACTCTAAAACGTGACGATATGTTGGAAACTCAATTTAGAATTTCGAAGAGAAGGAATATATTATCTTTATTAACATCACAGGCTCTTTCTAACAGTATTGGCATGAAAAGTAGTGGTTGACGCGTGCCTAATCCGTGTCGGAAGCCAAATTGTTGCTCAGATAGTGATTCCTTGCATTTTCGGTATATTCTGCTATGTATGATTTTAAAAAAAACTCTTTAATGTGTGACTCATGAGGCTTATAGCGCGGTAGTCTTTCCATTTGATTACTTATTTTTACTTTTCTTTTCTGTTCCATCATGTCTAGTATATGATTTGTCATCCAAGCTTTTTTACTCTGTATCTTCTCTCGTTGGAGCATTTCTTGACAGATGTTCCTAACACTTTATTGAAGAACATTCTACTTATTCTGCATATCGGCGTTGTATTCGTATTTTTCGTTCAGTGTTTGTTGAATTTTTCTTATATTTCTTGACAAAGCTGCGACTAATTCAATTTATAAATATATACTTTTTTTACATATGATTCTTGAACTTTCCTTAATGTGATGGGTATATTTTCCACTACCAAATTGTGGTCAGATCCAACGTCTAGGCCAGGATATGTTTTTACAGATTTGAAGGCATTGCGGAAACGTTTATTTATCATGATTACGTACTATATGATCATTTGTATATGCCGGTGAACGCCATGCCTACCTATAAGCGTCTTTTAGGTTGTTTATACCACGTGTTCGTTATGGTCAGATATTCCTCCTGGGAGAATTGAATTAGTTTTTCACTGCGCCCGTTTTTACTCTCTAGTCCGTAACCTTCAACATCTTGTGAGCGATCATTGTCTACTATAGCATTAAAATTGCCTAACAGTATATTTACATCATGTTTTTTTAATTAGTTCTTAGACCGTTTCCAGTTCATAGTAAAATTCGTCAATATATTCGTATTTTGCTGTCAGTGCATATACTTTTATGACGTTAATATTTAGTTTTGAAGATCTTAATAGAAGCATGATAATCCTATCAGTAAACGGCACGAAGTTCTCTACATATTTTTTAAATTTAGAAGTAACCAGTATCGCTACCCCGTTTCTATCTCTTGTATCACTGTCTCCTGAGTAGTAGATCGTTTCACCATTTTCAGTTGTTCTTTGACCGTTATTTGGCCATTTGACTTCACTCAGGCCCACTAGGTCTATTTTCATACTTCCCATCTCTTCCTCTAACTGTATCCTCAATTACCATTTTCACTATTCTTGTGGTTATAATGAGGTAGTTCCCCGTGCAAATACAGATGTGCAGATTGGAGTATCCATTTTAAAAGTTCTCCTGGGCACAGGTTAAGGATGACAAGTATCTCCGCCTGGAATACGGTGACGTATTTGCTAAGGGCAACGATGATCTTGACCCACGGCCTATAGCTCTAAATGCCAGCTCTAGACCTTCCCGCCATCCTGGAACCATCTGTGTACTAGACAAACCCCTCCGGAGTGGAGAGATGCTGTTGATGACACCAGTCGTTCCTATCAGTGATGAGTACCTGAAATACTTTATGGAAGCAGATCCATAAAATAGCTCCTTGTGAGAAGTTATCAGACCTTCCCAAAGTGTTGGATGATCCTTGCGTGTCCCCCTGACTCCTCTTTCATAGCCCACGTCTGTCCTTGTCTAAGTCTGTATGTTGACTTCCTAGCCCCTGTCTCAATCTCTAAGTGAAAGGGCGGGAGTCCCAGAAGCACCTCCATAGCTGCCGTAGAAAGTGCGCATTGCGCCAGTTATGACTAAACAGGCCAATATCTGTAGTAGTCCAGTAAATAGAGACCAAAAGAGGGGGGTTACCTTACAAAAGGTCCGGTAATTCTAAATTTTTGATATGTTGTCAAGGATGATTAGTAAGTGCTCAAAATGCAAAATGCACAATTTTCCCTCCTCCGCGCCCGCCGCCATCTTGAAAAAACCGAAAAAAATCGGCACTTTCTTCAGATTTTCGCTTATATCTTCTTTTTTGTACATTTTAGCTAGAAAAGAGTTCTACTCAATATTGTAGAGAATAAAAGTTTATACAATTTAGGTTTTAAATTTTGTTTCTAGGACTGATAGTTACGGAGATATACACTTTTTTAAAATATAAAAAAAATTGCACTTTCCGGAAATTTGTCAAACTTCTAACTTTAGAAAGCTGTAATTCAGTTATGGCCTATTCTAGGAAAACAAATATCAGAATAAAATTTGTAGGGAATTTAATTACCTACAAAACGCCTGTCGTACGAAGTGGCACCATTCCCCATGTCTTTGTTTAATGAGGGCGGTATAAGTAAAAGGACAAAATCATCATTATACGCAGCTTTCTCACCACTTTCACAAGACGTTATCGATGGTGGGTACCTTCTCCACAAGGTTGTATGGAACAGATGCTCGACCTTTGGGGGATTTGCCAGTATTACATCAAGTACGTTCAGCGTCACTATGCACCGATGTGTTGGTGATTTTTAATAGCTACACTACTGATCCTTCTCAGCAAGGGACCAAGACTGCTGAACGAGCAAGAAGGTACAAGGCAAACTCATCATCAGACGTGGTGTTTGACATCACAACTGTCAACACCACACCTCAGGATACGTTCCCCTCATTGGTCAGGAAGGACCGATTCGCGAAGCTGCTCTCCACTGAAATGCAAGCGTCAAACATCGCCACAGACTAAGCTTCCGAAGATGCTGACAGGTTGATAGATGCTACAGATAAATGCCTCTCCCCCACGAACGATGCCGTCTTCATTGTCGGGGAAGACATTGACCTACTCGTCCTGCTGACTGGCACAACACTTGCGGTCAACAATGTCTACCTCAAAAAAACCAGCGAGAGGGAAGCAGCCAGATGGAATCTACTCCGCCTCCTCCTACAAGTACAACTCCAAAGGCTGTATCTTGTTCCTGCACGCAATATCGGGCTGCGACACCACTTCAAACATTTTTGGGTTTGGAAAGAATAAATTCTGCCAACTTTTTAGGAAAGACCCATCATTGCTGGAGAAGGCGGAGAGGTTCGGGGACCCTGCTGTCACTCCCCAAGAAATTTCAGCAGCAGTGGAGAAAATCTTGGTGTCCCTGTGTGGTGGCAGTAGAGAACAGTCGTTGAGCTCCCTTGGCCACAGAAAATTCAAGACCAGTACCACCCAGCTCAATCTAGCTGAACTACCTCCGACCACTCACGCAGCACATTTCCACTTTCTGAGGACATACCACCAGGTCATAGAGTGGATGGAGATTGTCAAAGACCCGATCGAATGGGGCTGGTGTATAAGAGCTCGAGGACTGGAGCCCATCAGGATGAGTAGAGACGCTGCTCCTCCAAACCTGCCCAAGACCATCTCATGCAGGTGCACAACTGGCTGTATGGGGGCGTGTAGCTGTAGAAAGGGGAGCCTCAATTGTTCCGCCCTTCGCAAATTCTGTGCTGGCCAAGAATGTGATAACAGGAATAAGGTCATCGTCAACGATGAAGACGACGCCGATCTAGTAACTTCCCTATTTGACTTGTCAATTTGTTTTCTTTTCAGTTTTTAGTTCAATTACTACCGATCTTTCTATGATTATTACTGCCTTTTGTTCTTTATCTTTTTTAAATAAATGCATCTTTAAAAAATGTATCTGCTGTGTTGGTGGGTTATTTGAAATTGAGCATCCCTTCTCACCAGTAGGTATCAAAGTGAAATAGTACCTACCTCATGAGCATTGCGCTGTAACATGTAAGAAACTCAAGTAGGGTTGGTATACACTCGAAATTCATGCCAAAACTGGAAATTACTGAAATTTTTTAGATACAATGTGGCGTTCCAATAGCAAAAAAAGCAATATTGCGTTGTTTTTGATTTTTTTAACCCCCACTCCGTAGGGTTGTTTAAAAATATATACATGCGTTTTGTAGGTAATTAAATTCCCTTCAAAATTTATTCTGATACTTGTTTTCATAGAATAGGCCATAACTGAATTACAGCGTCCTAAAGTTGGAAGTTTGAAAAATATATTTTTTAAAAAAGTGCATATCTCCGTAACTGTCAGTCCTAAGAAACAAAATTTAAAACCTAAATTGTAGGATATTTTATTTTCTACAGCATTGAGTAGAACTGTTTTGTAGTTAAAATACACCAAAAAGGGGATATAAGCGAAAATCTGAAGAAAGTGCCGATTTTTTTCGGATTTTTCAAGATGGAGGCGGGCGCGGAGGGGAGGGAATTGTGAATTTTGCATTTTAAACACTTACTAACCATCCTATGAAAAATTTAGTACTACCAGCCCGTTTGTAAGGTAACCCCCCTCTATTCACTGGGCTATAGTCTATTGAGGCTATTTCTGATTGTTGCCTTGCTGGTTGCTAGCCACCAAATCAGAGCAGCATATATATGTTACTATTTATTTTGTAACCACTGTATATAACAGCCCAGCTGATTCCAAAGGTCCGCTTTCATTTCCACAGAGAGACAGTGGCCCTTTGACTTTGCCTCTCTAGGTGAGTCCTCCAGTTCAGCTTCGAATCCAGGATGACTTCGAGATATCTAACCGATTCAAAGGAGTGAAGAGCTTTGCCGAAGAGTGAGGGTTGTCTAAAACCCTCAATTCTTCTTCTTTTGGTGAAAATGACAAATTCTGCTTTGGTAGGATTAATCCTGAGCCCTTGCTTTATGCACCAGTTTGGTACATTAGTGAGGGCTCCTTGCATGATTTCATTTACTGTGCATGATGTTAATAACTATTTTAACAATATTACAACAAAATAACCTAAAATAATTATTTCAAATTAAAACAGGATTTAATAATACAAGCCGTAGTAGACTTTGATACTACAAATGGCACAGATTTTTACCTTTTCAAATATATATTGCACTGATTGACTACGTTTGACTTTTCTTATACTAATTAAGTTTTAATAAATTTTTCTTAAGATGAATTTACGTATTTTATTTGCCTTTTTATAAAATTATTAATGTTATTAAATTTGTAGCTCCAGCAGAAACAATTACTCTTAGAAAAACAGGTAGGATTCACGCATTATAAAGACTGTTGTTATTCCTGAAAAGTAATTTTGTTTAATGGAAGCTTACTTTAAAATCATATGACACTTTCTACAAATGTCAGTGTCACTCAACATTACGAAAGTGGACAACTAATCCATAATACATATTTGATAAAATTTGTCATTCAATAAACATGAAAAGCAAGTGGTTCTTTTTTTATTCCCTTACTTCACTCTTTAATACGCTTTAGTTTATTTTAATTCTTTCAATAAATACCTGCAGCTGTCACCGCTCTACGGAACTCGATCTGCCCCTTTGACTGACCCAATTGTACTCCGTCTGCTTATAGAGGTTTCAGAATCTGCGCACACATCCCAGTACAGATGTAATCATGTACCAGCAACCGCCAACGTCCCTTAGCTAAATATGACAGCACACTCGCCACCTCCCCCAACAAACTCGACAAGACCCACCAGCAGTAACTACAATTTCTGTTTTCCAAATCTCACTTGATGTTGATAACCCAGTAATACTAATCTTGCAGATATCCAAGGCACAAGACGTCACTCCAGTAAGAAGCTTGGCGAAGTAGAATACTAGTACATAAAAAACCTTTCATCCAATTCCCAAGATGTATACTCTACTATGAAACTCGATGTGGCTCACTTCAGTAAATGCAGCTGCCGTTATCCAATTCACATGATGTAATTAATTAATAATAAACTCAGTATCGTACCCAGTTCCAGAAATTGCTTTTGTAGATTGTAGTAACTGTTTAAATTATGGTACTCCTACCCCTACCATATTCATTCTTCTCCATAACATCACCATATCTTATTTTTAAAACTTATTTTGTTTCTTCTAGGCAATTTTATATAATGTATACCCCTTTTACGTACCAAGTAGATTAAAAATCATATAATAAAAGGTTTATTTTCAAATTTGTAGCCGTTTACAAAATTATTACATGTTTTCTTATCGAAATTTCATTTGTGTCTAAAAATAATAACATTTTCCATAGTGATATCCTTTATGCATATTTTTAAATCTTAACAGACTATATAAAATGTTATTTCACTTATTTTAACATCCGACATATTGAATGACTTCTTTCAAATAAGTATATGATACTAATCCTCCACTTAAATTCAGGTAATATTTACATACATACATTAAGACCCTTTCTGTTTCATATTTTGCATTGTTCGACTGAATTTAAATTCTAATCCATTATTTTACAAAATACAAATGTTAATAATTCTGATATTCTTTTCAATACTTAAATTAATCTTTGTAATTTAATAATGAAATATTTTTAATCATATTTTTTTACCTTAATATCAAACTCTTGTAATCTTATTACCAAATAAGTTAACCGTTTTATGGTAACCATTACAATATATAATTTTGTTAGGACAAATTAAACTTTTAGGACTTTGTTTTGACTTCTCGCATTTCCCGCATTTGTATTTCGAATAATAACGTTTTTTTTTTGCCTCAGTTAAGTTCAGTTTGACAATTAACGACGTTTTGAAGTTCCCGCTTCGTACATTTGAAATATTAACGCTTTTTCGTATTTGTTAGGCTACTTTTGGGCAACGTTTTATGTAAATATAAATCATTAGTGACATCGCTTTGCTTTACTCGTTGTTCAGCCGTAATCTGTAGATAAAAAGTTTTCTGTTGTACTGCATCACTCGTTTAATTCCTTCGTCACCTGCGTTAATTAAAAAAAACCAGGTCTTTATCAAGCCTGCCTAGCGTAATTGCAAATTATAACCACTTCATGAAACTGGCGCTAGTTGACACCATCTGACAGATCACATATTTCCCTTTACATGATAGCCTTTATCCAGCCACAAAAGTTTCCCACACTTGATGGAAATTCATGATAGGAGACATGTTTCCTTTCCCTATTTCCACATGAAGGAAGGCAATGAGACATTTTCAAAACAGTTTTAACCAAACAGAAGCTTCAAATAAAAAACGTCAAATTGTGTGAACTAGCGCCAGTGGTCCACTTTATCTGGGATAGTTTTTTGAAGAATGTATTGAATGTATGTGTGAATACAACAGTGATTCAGTCAGCGATTGAAGACAATACAAACCTGAAGGTCTTAAGATCAAAATTGGCTAGAGGAAGAGCGAACATTTATAAAATAAAAAATGCTGAAGGAACAGTGGTGAGAAATACAGAAGAAATAGTAAAATCTGTTGAAAATTTCTATAAATCTTTATACAACACCTATTCACAAGAAAACTACCAACAACGACTTATCATGAACATAGAAGAACTTAAAGCAGCTTTGCGTCAAATGAAAAATATGAAATGCTGAAAATGGGCGGAGAGCCCATATTAGAATCAGTCCGCATTCTGCTAAAAAAATGTCTTGATGAAGCGAAGATTCCAAACTCTTGGCAATGCGCGGAGGTCATCCTGCTCTTTCAAAAAGGTGATAGCTGGGACTTGGAGAACTATCGCCCTATTAGTCTCCTGTCACATCTTTATAAATTGTTGACCAAGATCGTCACAAATCGCTTAACAGTTAAATTAGGCTTCTATCAACCGTAGAAAGGCGGGCTTAGGAAGAAAATATGGCACTAATAACCATCTTCAAACACTTAGATCCCTTATTGAGAAAACTACTGAATATAACATGTCCATTTATTTTGCATTCATCGACTTCCATAAAGCATTCGATTCCATTGACATTCTGGAAATTCTAAAGTCACTGGGCAACGCCCAAATAGACACAAGATATTCAGTAGTTATATCCCTAGTGCATTCTGTATATTCGAGTATTTGTCGTTGAATTCGCATCTCGGTTTCAATTTGAAAATATCACCGATGATAATCATACCACTTGTGGTATTATGGCTGAGAATACAATGAATTATGTTGGTGGCACTCTAAGTGTATGTCAAATTCGAGGTTAGCAGGTTAGGTTTTGCGTCAGTTTGTGTCAAAACTGAGGCAAAACCTAACCTGCTAACCAGTTTTGACACAAACTGTCGCAAAATCTAACCTGCTAACCACACTTTTGCGTAGCAACAGATCGCAATAAGGTGATACGAATTTTTGTTTTGTATCACCGCTGTGGTACACCTGTATTCAAGGGTTTTTATGCTTCCAATTGGTTTAAAAAGGGTTACGTGATTAATGAATTGTATTCTCAATTGTATTGTTGCGATTTTGCCAGGCGTTTGAAATTTTGTTTGGTCTATCATTGTGCAAGTTTGCTTTTGGAGTAGTTTTGGCGAGCTGGTTTCGCAATGCCTGAATTTCAATGATTTTTTAGCAGTAATGACATCTTTTATAGTTTGCTGTATGATCCTGTCCCCAGTTTGCGTATTTTGGCTTGTCTTTTACTGTTTCCTTTTTTAGGTCAGTGTTAAGTGAACCTCAAGACACAACAGATTTTTGTTCTAGATAGCAATAGTTTTTGCTATAAACATAGAGTTGTAAGTAATTTTTTAGTAGCTAAAATATATTTAATTTAATTTAATATTAAAAATAATAAGAAGCGCCCATATCCATTACCACATTAAACATCGAACGATACTTGTTATTCATAATTGTATTGAAATTTATTGCTGACAATGAAAACATTATATTCAGTAATAATAGGACGAGAGTCAAAATATTGCCGACAATAATTTTTGCGATTCAGATACGAGTTTCTGGGGCGACGAAAATAACGACGAGTGCTTGCACGAGTCGTTATTTTCTAAAGCAACAGAAATGAGACAATCTGAAGAGCAAAAATTGTGTGCAATATTTCGACCTAGAGTCCTATTCGTCTTGACAATTTAACTTTTCATTAAAAAATAGTTACAGAAAAAATTGTCGCTGAAATAAAGCTCCTCGAATTATTGTCACTAAAATAATGGTTCGATTGGTAGTTTATTTTTAAATTGAAAAATTCCATTGGTTGACAATGACACCAGTTAAATTGTCTATTTTATAGTATGCGTGTAGATGTATTCTAAATCGTGGCCTTCTCATTCGACGGATTTTTTTCGCCGGATTTTGACTCGCCGGAATTCGTTTCGCCGGATAATTATTTCACCGGAAAGCTATTCGCCGGATTGTAGGGTGCGTGCATATAACGAAATTCGGCAAAGTACTGTGCCTCGTTCTAGTTGGTTTAGGTTAGTTGCAGTCTTTGATTTTTTTTCACTACCACGACGGGTGTTGTCCCCACGATCAGCATAGTGTCCTGGATCTTGATATCCGGCGAAATGCATTCCAGTCAAAAAACTTCCGGCGAATTCCGAAAAGAATCCGGCGAATGGAAATGGGAGCCTTCTAAATGAATTATAAGTACATACTGTAATGTTGCAAAACAATTACATGGCAATCTCTCAGAATAAAAATAATAAAGAACAAAATAGACAAATAGGAACTAAAAAGCCAATCTGATATAAATGTGTATGTTTTTATTTGAAACAGTGTTATTGGACCTCATATTAATGCCAATAGTAAGAGAACAAATGTCAAATTATTTGTATCATATTTCATTAAATATACGTATAAAGATATTTACTGTTTACTGGTATATTCCAATAAACCACGAAAATACAATTAAATTAAGATGTGAACATTTATTAGAAAAGCACATTTCCTTCCTAATCCTTTTCTTCACCTTCCTCCTCCGCCGCTTCTGCTTCAGACCAAAGTTGGTCGCAGCCAAACATTCTGATATTATTGGGTATTCTTAAAATCATGTAGTACAAAGCCTCAAATGGAGTTACGAACGAAAATCCTACGAACAACCAAAGTATTCCACTTGCATCTCCCATAAATTGAGCGTAAGTGTACTCCTGTTCCCTCTCAAAGGGCAAAAAGTGTGCATATTTAAAAAATATATTTAATTCGGCCAGTAACAAGCTGCAAGAAAGTAGTTACATACAGATGTTACATCGTCGAAAAAACATACCTTTCTTCTTCAAACACTTGGTTACAATCAGTAACAGCGAGAAACGCTTCTTTGGAATTTATACCAACAACCGACGTTTCAAAATCATAATTTATAGAATAACAATCCTGTAGGCAATCGCAATTTTCTGTGTAATTTATAAACTTTACATGGTACTGACAGATTTAGATGAAGTTGCTTTGTGGTATTGTATTTAGTTCCAGTTTGGAAAAATAATCCTGAAAATAAGACTATTTTTCAAAATTTGCGATTATTATATATCCAAACTACCTTTTGCTATAAGCCGTTCACGATCTTTTTGGGTCAGGTGAGGCTATGACCATCTAGTAATTTTGTTGGCAGAACCTCTGTTACAACTAAACTCCCTCATGGAAATTGACACTTTTTGTGTTAGGTTAGGTTGTTTTCAGTTTAAGGTTATATTTTCTGAATAGGTACATTGTTGCCGGATATTCTCTAGTCTCCGCATCAACTCGCGTTCTTTTAAATTTGGTATGTTCTTTTTAAATTGGAAGTAGCATCGTTTAATGGAAATTTTCAGTTGTAACAAAATTATTTTGGGTATTTTGACTTTTCCTTCGACGGAAATTAAAATTATTTTTACACATTTGATACATCATTTATTTTCTTACGAATATTAAAATAATAAATCTGGCAATGTGGTGGCAAGAAAATGTCCAACAGACACTGACAGAAAAAAAAATTGCATCCGTTACATCATCGGATCAGTTAGTCCAACATGAAAAGAAAAAATCATAGCCAACTCTGTCTCAAAAAGGTCGTGAACGGCTTATAAGTCTATACATTTTCTGGCAGCCGGACCGCATATGGGTGTAGATTGTTCCTCTATAAAATAATATATAATAGTTTTAATAAATAAATAGCTAGGAAACTTACTTGGCATATAAAACTCAGCACATTTGCACAGTGCAAGAGTAAAATTTGTTAAACATTCTGTAAAGCAGTTTTGCTGATTATACCCTCTAAAAAATGTTAAATTTTTTTCTTGCTCATAATAACAGTTTCTCTCCTGTGGTGCATAATCTTTTAGTTCTGTAGATGTTGTAATTACACGAGGCTTAACTGCAACCGCAGCAGCACCACCAAGAGGAATATAATAGTATATTATATTATTAGGAGCAAAAGTTATATTTTATGTGGCGAGGCTGGACGTGTTATCTGCCGAGCTTGCGAGGCAGATAAGTACAGCCGAGCCACATAAAGATACTTTTGCTCCGAATAACATATGGTATTTTTTCTTCAAACGTTTTTATAACAAATCATTTACAACTTTGTGAACAAAATTTGAAGAAAATTACTTGATCTCGTCAGCGGCAGATAAAGTCGTCAGCGGCAGATAATAACTTTATCTGCCGCTCGTCAGCGGCAAATAATATTATCTGCCGCTTGGCAATAAAGTGACAGTTTAGCATCATCAATCCAGCAGTATAATGCCATATTTTACTGCCGTTTGAAGAAAATAAAATATTTTTCGTTCATCCCAGGAAATTCTGTAGGATCATGCAGACCAACCTTTAAAAGTATTAATTAACATCACACTTCAATTATATATCATATACAAACCTTAAGTCCTTGCAACATTCCTCCACAGGTGTAATCAATTTCATTTTTATGAAAATGGAAAACAGTCTTAAATCCTCCATTGATACCTGCAGTCGAGGTTCGTCTTGGCTGTGATTTTATATTAGTACTATCAGTTGAGTTATCGGTTTCTGAAAAACATTCTATTTCTCTACCATTACTTGGAAAACAATCAATTGGGTATTTTCTGCAAACAAATAATGACTGTCTATATAATTACAATGAAAGTTGGGATTATTTGAACGAAGTGTTACTTTTTCAAAGATATGGATTTACTTATACAAATTTAGTAAATAGACCTGACTGATCCTTCATATTGAAGGTATAACAAAACCCTTCGCTTGTTAAGACTGGAAGAAATGGATTGGTATGATTTTCCAACAGATTTTCGCCCTTCCACTGCATGTCCAATAAGTAGTCTTCAATGTGGGGACCAACCTATTGTAAACATTTATTACTTACCACGTTTTAGGGATGGGCGCGTGACGTGAAAACAGTCGTGTCACGTCGTGTCACGGCGTGTCACGTCGTGAACGTGACTAATATTTGAAAATCGTGACGTGAACGTGAGTGAACGTGAGTGAAAATTTCCAAGGCGTGATTCACGTTTCACGTTAATTTCACGTTAAGTATTTAACGAATAAAAAACTGCAGCGTGCAGCAACTTTTAAATTCATTAAATCACAAATTGTGCCAAACAAGTTACATTATGTGGTTTTATTTTTGGACCCTAATTATAAATCCTTAAAGTTCATACCTTCACATAAAAGAGAAGATTATAATGCAAATAAAATTATAGATGATAATGATGAAATACATAGCAAACGACTCAAAACTGGTACATTAGCATCAGATTCTTATCTTTCTACACTTAGAGATAGCTCTGATGATGACACATGTAATTAGGATGATGTCGAAGCAGAACTAAATTAGTACGTTAAATTAAAATTCTGAAATGTAGATGGCATTTTAGGATTTTGGAAAAACAGTGTAAATACTCCACTGTTAAAAAACTTACCGGCAAGTTCCGCTACAAGCGAAAGAGTATTTTCTACAGCTGGGCGAATTTTAGAAGAGCGCAGAATTCGACTTAACGCTGAAAATGTTGATTACATATTATTTTTAAATCAACATTTTAATGTTTAAATGTGTAGATGAACTTATTCTAATAAAAGTAATGTTTTGTTTTGTATACTCGACTTAACACTGAAAATGTTGATTACGTTTTATTTTTAAACCAATTTATTGTGTACTTGTGTAGATGAACTTATTATTCTAATAAAAGTAATGTTTTTTTTTGTATACTCGCCTTAACGCTGAAAATGTTGATCCTTGTACGCAATAGCTATTTATGCAACAAGTGCTAAAAGTCGACGTTTATGCGCGAGACATGAAAATTATTAAACGAAGCCGAAGGCTTGAGTTTCATAACATGTCTCTCGCATAAACGACTTTTAGCACGCGTTGCATACAATATTTTATCTACGACCTTAATTTTACCGTTATTAATCCATAAATATCGATTTAAGAAAGGTTCGCATCTGCGACACTTTTAATTTATGTCATAATGAACAGTAGGCTACGCCGAGCGGGCGATTGTTTGGCCACGCCCGTGCTGTCAAGGTGAGTTACGAAATGTAATTATTGATACTCCACATATGACTGTATTCATTACATAACGCTTTAATTATTTCAAAAACGCTTTACCTGTAACGCAAGAAGCAACTGGAATATCTTTACAACTTCACTTGCAGTTCGAAATTGTAGTTTTATAACCTCACTTCACTTTTAGCCCGTGTGCTAAAAGTAAACAGCTGATTTCTTTAAACATGGTAAACTATAAAACGTCACTTTTAGTGAAACAATCTAGCGCTAAAAGGCCTACTTTTAGTAGTGGTCGTAGATAAAAGTACTTTCAAACCTACGAATTAAAATGTTGCCTAGCAACATATACCTTCTGTACTCATACCAATAAAGGAAACGTCAATTCCAATGACAGCTTTTAATATTAAAAGCATATATCTAATACTTACTATATTGCTAGCGGCTATGAGTAGGAAACTCACAAAGGAGGTGAGACAGACAACCAACTCTTCAATGCATAATGGTGAGCTGTGCGCAAGCACGTCGTCTGCGCGGCGGGGAAGTGAACCAACCAAGTTTAAAATTCGCTTCTAAAGGCGGAGTTCGAATTCTCACGCATGCGCACGAGACTCGTTATACTCTAAGTGAAACTATGTCGGCGCCGTAATGTTTTCGGGCGTTCCGAGGCCCTACTAGCAATATATATGTATTATATATATGATTAAAAGTAATGTCTTTGAAGACAGCTGCAAGAAACATATTTGCGAGAAATCAGTATTTATCCCTTGTCGAAGTTATTGTAGTAAATTTTCATTTTTTTCTTTTTATGTCAACTATTCTGATTGCAACATATCACGTAAATTATGTCAGGTGCAAAACATATTTTTAGTTCTCTTTAGGGTTTTTTCATTGGTTTTAAATTTGAACATTCTGTTCTATCTGAATTTAAATTTTGAAATAAAAGCTGCGTGTCACGTCGTGAGTGGCGTGTCACGCCGTGAACGTGAGTGAACGTAGTCGTGAACGTGCGTGAACGTGACTGTTTAAAGCCAGCGTGAAACGTGCGTGACGTGAGCGAAAAATCACTCACGCGCCCATCTCTACCACGTTTTATTCCAACAAGGTAGTAAGAATTTACAAGAACACCAAATATGATAAGCATTTTAGACAATTGAAAATATAGTCTAATAAAAAATAAAATTCAAAAATTATTGGATATTCAGGATGTACGCATTTATATTTTAATCTATGTAATGTCATCTTTGCCACGTGACTTGAAATATTGGTACCCGTGTGATAATTTATCAACGCCCACAGAATCCATCAAGCTTCGGACCACGAACAGACCAAATAGATGACGACCAATCGCTGTAAAAAAAAACTAACAAAGGAACATGCTGAGAATTGAGGGCTGGAATATCTGATCCTGGCCAGAAAAAGACCAAAAAATAATAAACGAACTAAAAACAAACAAAATTGCTACAGCCAGAGAAGAGTGGAAAATTCTCTACGAACAACTATACATATTGGTTAACAAAATAAAACCACAGGCTAATCTAGTAATCATGGGTGAACTAAATGTTAGAATCAACAGATAATTCCCGATGTAAAACCAATATTTTATGAGAAAGAGCCAACTTAGCAAATACCTGTACGGTAAACGTAATAAGAACTAATAATGCAGTATTTAACCATGATAAGAAAACATGGTAAAACACCAGAATACAACAGCTAATTATATATTATAATATAACAAGCAGGACAGTACTAGACGTGAGAATACTTTATGAGTTCAATTTATGAAGTTATTGCAAACTCAGACGGAATTAAATTAAAAACGGATTACGCACAATATTGAATCACTTGAAACGCAAAAGGCCAAGCAAGTACTATATGAGAATCGCCTAAAAGAGAAACTAAATTTACATTCGTATGCCTAGAAAACTGGAATATCTACACAAGAGAACGCAATATATCGACCATAAAGATAACAATAATAAACGAAAATTATTAGAAGAAGCTTATTAAAGGAATGGAGAAAAACACGTATCGAGGTCGGAAGAAATTTGAAGAACGTTGAGAAAAACAAGCAGAATATTAAAGATACTATACCAATACATTTACAATAGAATAATGGAATGAACGGAGAAAAATAGAAGAAGAAGAACATAGATGAGTAGAAATATCAGACACAACTACATCGAGAAATAGGCAATCTCGTCAAAAACATACTGGATAAAAGCACGGTACAAGTGAATGGAAAGTCAGCATAGGGATTTCCATATTTAAGAAAGTTCAGAATATATCACTGAAATATCCCCGCGACATAATTCTTCTCAAAAATAACCTTAAAACCCTACAAGCCTAGTGTTAAGTTACAATCACTGATTCAGGCTTGTAGGAATTTAGAAAATTGTTTGTGGCTAAACCGTTTACCCGACTAAAATTTTGTAAGAGAGAAAATAGCTTCTAAATTAAAGTAACTATTCAGAAAGAAAAATTGGAAGTGATTATACAGGGGGTTAAAAAAATATGAATGGATAATTTATTGTGACGAAGTTTTTAAATACCCTGTAATTTTCGAAATTAGAGTTTATTCTTCAAAAAGCAGTAGTTTACTGGTACAAACGCATGGCCAAAAAATGAATAAAATCTATCAATGATTTTTCGACTTATTTGAAAAAAATTACAAAACTTAATAGTTTTTAAAGCCCTCTAGCGGCTAAACTAAGCAACTTTGTATATAAGTAAGTTGAGTTAAATCATCATATTTTTGCTCAAGAAATCTACAGTGTTCCGTTGCGACACTTATTTAGGAACACCCTATATACAGGGTGATGCACATAAAGTGTTACAGAGCGATAGCACTCAAACTATTGATCATATCCAAAAATGTTTCAGACAAAAGTTTCAGTGTTCGAGAAGGCCGTCATACTGGACTACTCTATTTTTTTATCGGTGAAGGCGCTGAAGCTACGTCAAGGTCAACTCCACTTTTTTAAATGGAACTATGTATTTTTTTTTTTCGATGACATTATTACCGATTTTAAGACGAATTCAGAGACCTGCAACACAAGGTCATTCTAGTCACGCAAAGTTTAAAGATAAAGATAGTCGAAAAATCGAAAAATATTGGAATAATCACTTTCAAAGGATCCACTAACCTTGGTTTGGGTCTACCTACAGAAGATGCTCGAAGTGATGACCCTCGACTTGTAAGCACTTGTTAATTCGCTGATGAAAAGACCGTTTAACTTCAGCCAACATTTGTGGTGTAATTTCGGTACATGCTCGGCGTATTCTGTCTTTCATGTCGTCAGGCGTGGTAGGTGCTACCGCCCTTACGCGATCTTTGACAAAACCCCATAAAAAGTAATCTGGTGATGTTAGATCTGGCGAACGAGGTGGCCAAGCTACAGGACCGCCTCGTCCTATCCACTTTTCGCCAAAAATCTCATTTAGCACTTGTCTTAAACACATAGCATAATGGGGTGGTGCACCGTCGTGTTAACTCGTGTTTGTTGCACTGTTGCATTTTTCGATTTTTCGACTATTTTCATACTTTGCGTGACTAGAATGACCTTGTGTTGCAGGTCGCTGAATTCGTCTTCAAATCGGTAAAAATTTCATAAAAAAAAAATACATGGTTCCATTTAAAAAAGTGGAGTTGACCTTGACGTAGCTTCAGCGCCTCCACAGATAAAAAAATAGAGTGATTCAATATGACGGCCTTCTCGAACACTGAAACTTTTGTCTGAAACATTTTTGGATGTGATCAATAGTTTGAGTGCTATTGCTCTGTAACACTTTAGGTGCCTCACCCTGTATATATATAAGTACAAATATAAATATAAATATATGAGAGCTTAAGCAGGTATACAACGGAAAAATCATACACTAAAAAAAAGAACAATTATGTTCTGGCGCCTCAGGGCATAAAGAGCAAAGAAGAATAATTAATTTTACAACTATTGGTCGCAGAGCGGGTTCAGCTAATACTACGCCGGTACAGAGCAATGCAAGTATATTCAGGCTAACGTTTAGCCCCGATTGTTAGCTCTAATTGACGTTAAAACTGCGCTCCAAAATTTTTAGCGGTCGGAAGCAACGTACGTCTAGCGTGGCCACACCTTACGCCGAGGTCCCTATTAATAGAAAGGCGTCAGTGTAATCATGAATAAAGTAGCAAAGACTTGTATCTGCTCTTTTACAAATTTGATATGGGCGTAAAATAAATAACCGGGTCGCGGAGACTTGAATTTGAACCTGCGGCTACCGTGGTCGATTCACCAACTACTGGACCCTGTGAGCGAGTCTGAAGTATTCAACATAGTCAATAAATTGAAACCATCCAATTGTTGTGGTCTTGATAATATAAGTGTGAATACTCTCAAACAAATCATTCCTTACATTATCACTCCTTTGACATTTTTGATAAATTGGTCTATAGCAGATGGTGCATTTCCAAAAATACTTAAAATAGCAAAAGTAATCATGCTTCATAAAAAGGGTGACCAAAGTTGTATGGAAAACTATAGACCAATATCGTTACTATCGGCAATATCAAAAATTATTGAAAGGGCAATTTTCAACAGAGTTAACAAATACTTGAACAAGTATGCTATTATCACACCTAGCCAGCATGGCTTCCGTAAGGGTAGATCTACCCAGTCAGGCATTGTGGACTTTGTAAATAATCTCTATAACAGTTTAGATCAAAACAAAAAATGCATCGGATTATTCATGGATCTAAGTAAAGCATTTGATCTGATACCTCATGAACATCTAATAGAAAAATTAAATAAATATGGCCTAAGAGGAAAAATAAATGACTGGGTGAGGTCCTACCTTTCTGGAAGGCAACAGGTTGTGTGTATAGATGGAGTAAATTCAAATGAATTGAATATAAGTTGTGGAGTACCGCAAGGGTCTGTTTTAGGGCCCTTGCTATTTTTGTTATTTATAAATGATCTTCCTTCAGCAGTTAATGCCAAAAATCTGACAATGTTCGCGGATGACACTTCCTACATGTGTTCTGACACATCTCTTGCAGGTGTTTTAGGTTATTCTCAGCAAACTATTGATCGGCTCTCTAAATGGTTCAGTTCAAACAGGTTGTTTTTGAATGAGGACAAGTCAGTGTTTGTCAAATTTTCCCTAAGAAACAACGAAGATGAAACTAACAGAAGTAATTTGCTTAGAATTAACAATAAATCAATTGAACAAGTTCCATTTGTCAAGTTCTTAGGTGTCTACATTGACAAAAACCTGACTTGGGAAAAGCATGTTGACGTTCTATGTGGAAGGTTAACGCAGCTATGCTTTGCTTTGTATAGACTGCGATACTGTGCAGATAGAACAGTAATTATGTCTTACTACTATGCTCATTTCGTTTCCCGTATTGCATATGGTATAATTTTCTGGGGTAACTCGCCCCATGCAATTAGAGTTTTCAGACTTCAGAAAAGAGCTATAAGAAGTATTGTTGGCGCTGTAAGACTGGCGTCGTGTAGACAAATCTTTCATGATTTACGGGTACTCCCTTTAGCTTGTATATTTATATTGGAAACACTATGTTATGTAAAGCAGAGTTATGAATCATTTGCCACCAATAGTTTTAACCATGACTACAGTACGAGGAATACCAATGAGCTAATTCTGCCGTTACATTCTCTTGCAAAATATGAAAAGAGTCCTAGGTATATTGGTATAAAGTTATATAACAAGATGCCTAGCTCTCTAAAAACGCTTAAGAACCTAGCAACATTCAGGAAAAAACTTTATAATTACCTATTAATGTACAATTTCTATACAATAGATGAATATTTGGACCATTAGCTACTCTTCAATTGTTACAGTATACACGCAATTTATGTATTGATCATGTGTGACTTTGTATTGTTAATGTGTCATTTGGTTAGTCTTACACCAGTTTGTATTGGTTTTGGACAATAAATTATTATTATTATTATTATTATAATGGAAACATACCCTTTACTGCGACAGTGCAGCATTAAAAGCGGCTTTTAGCGCAGCAATTTTTTAATGCTGCGATGCCGGAAAAGCCATCTTAATGCGTCATAGACAAATTTTCTTATAGAAATTAGTATCTTATTGCAGCAACTTCCAGAAATGAAAACAGCGCCACTTTTACATTAGCACGAGATGGCGGTGCAATGCGCTTCGGGAAGACGGCAAGTTTCAACTAAATATGATAGTGGCGCTGATTTCAGATCCAAAAATTAGGAAGCATTAAATATAACTCCGCGTGCAGGGCAGCGGGCAAGATGGTGCCATACGAGTATTCGACACTCAGTTGTGGTTTGCTTCTAGAATGTAGAAGCGCGCTTTTAAAACTATGAATTCGTATTATGTGTATCGCTATTTTAACGCATAATTAATAAAACGTAGTACAGCGTGATTACTAAAAAGTGGGGAAGGAGCGGGACATTTTGAATTAAATCCTAGTAATATTTTGCTTTCATGTTTCTCGCTGGTGTATCACCCCAACTTTCTGGTTACAAGTTTTGACAGATATGTTTTATGGGTTAGAATATTGAATAATTTTATTTCATTTTTCTTACAGCATTTGTAATACGATGGTTATTAGGAAAGAGCATGATGCCTTTAATTTAATGGCTCATTATTGTTACTGCTCATTTGCTGCAAATTATTACTTATAAAGCTATAAATTTTTGGAATTATTTAGCCACCACTGGTACAATCAATTCTAGTGATAGATCTTACCAGTAATAGTTAAAACCTATTCGTACAATGTGTTGCCTACAATACAATCCCCAGGCAATTACGCTCACACTGTGCTACATACTTTCTAACAATCTATGAATTATCATGGCATCATTATTTATGAATCATGTCTTGTGACGCCTTGACATTAGGTTTGTTCGTTTGATGAATTAATGCTGCACTTTTTACACGTTCTGCAGTAAATGCGTTCGTTACATGAATTGAATTAGAATGCATCGTGTTCGTTGGTTGCAGTGCAGCTGCAGTGAACCTGAATTTCCTGCACGCCGGCAGCCCACGGTGCAAACAATGCAGACATGCGCACAACGGACACGATGGTAAAAGAGCAGTGACAACTGATAGATTTATAGGTTAGAAAAGTTATTATATTTGTTATGCGCTCGTTCTCGTTAGTAGTTTTTCAATTGTAACAAAAATTGAAAGTTTAAATAATACAATTTACAAATGTGAGATGTGCGATTTTACCAATTCACAAACAGACCGTGCACATGCAAATGACAATGACATGACAATAATAGGTTATGTTATGTTCGTAAATTTCGATACTCAAAAACAGCTGATAGATTTGTAGGTTAAACTGAACTAAACTGAACTAAAACCGTTCGTCGGATACCGAGCTAATTCTTTGTATGTAATAGCACTACTCTGAATTGCTGACGTCACAAACCTGAACTGAATTCTAATTCATGCAGGATAAACGAACAAACCTATTGTCAAGTAACCACATAACCCCAAACTGCGTCGAGTTTACTTGCTAGATAGCATGTTTTTAAGCACTCGCAGCGTCGCAGCTCCAGTGCATCTGATGAGATAATTGAACGGAGAATGTTTTTATCGTTGTTGTTTAAACAAACGGTAACAAATTTGCTATACGAAATCAAAGATATGATTCGGTTACCTACAAATAGGCGAGTGTGTAACTACGTAAAAATTATTTAATATTTAAAGCGAGTAAAAATATGTATTTGCTTGTTTTAAAGCATGATATGCAGAACCGCAATTTCTGCAAATGTTTACGAAATATGAAAATTGCTTTGATATGATGACACGTTGATTGTGCACATTTCTCGATATTTTGGGGTGATGGAGCATAAATGCTGGGCTTAAAAAATTTGCAGGTAGGTTTTCGTCAGAGGAAGAGATTGATACCGCAGTTCACGATTGTTTTGAAGGAGTTCGTAAAGAAGTTGATTGGCAACTTTTAAGCAGTAAGAGAACGGAATAGTCGTGTGTACTATTGCTGAAGGGAATTACTTTGAGCACATTTAAAATAAAACCCAAAAAAAATATGAAACCGTTTTCGATAGGTATTTTAAATAAATTTAGCTTGACCTTCGTATTAACTAAATTAATCATAAAAATGTATACAAATATCAGATGTCATAACATAGCTAAATCTGTAAATTGTCCAGCAAATGAAAAATCTTTAAGGCAACATTTAACGAAGACGATTACGTTTTAAATCAATAAAATGATAAAATAAATGATGGTTTCTGTTATTTTTATATATTGATATGTATGAAGACATGGTCTGCAATATAACAAATTGTGTGATTATTATCGATTATTAATCATAGTTGTATTTAGTGCGAAGTTAAGGTTATATACAAAACGATAAGAATCAGTATAAGTAAATTGTGAAATTATAAACAAATTTATGTTATCATATAATATGCCCAGTAATAACAGTAGGTACTTACATAAAAGTATGAAGCAAAGGTAGGTAAATTACGATTCGATTTATTATAAGTATATGCACCGTTTACTACATATGTGATATTAAATACTAGTAACAATAGGTCATGTAGGGAATGTCTCAGTTTATAATTATTTCACACTGATTTTAAACTTTTAAATAACATAGTTCTTCCCCCTTTCAATGTTAATTGGTATTTTGCATAATTCAACAGATCATCCCAAGTGAAATTTTTATTCATAGACTGCAGTGCGAACATTTTAACTTACAAATTTTTCTTAGATATACAGAGTGATCCATTCGAAGAGAGATATTAATATGCACAAAAAACAGGAGTTTTACATTATCTAGTTGGCTTAGCCAAAGAATGGCCAAGATCGTGATATCAACAAATCCAAAGTTTTACGGATGTTCAAATAATTTACTAATTTACCAACACGTGGGCGGTGACCTAGTACAGCGGCACGACGCCGTAAGAGGCCACCCTAATTCGACATTGAACTATGCTCATATGCAAATATGCCTCTTAATGCAGCAATTAAACCAGCACCAGCACCTTTTTGTGAGATCTGACAATCTGACATGTATATGTATAGTTTTGATTTGTCAAGGTTTATAACGGAGTCTAGGAATTCTATTTGCGATTATAGCAGCAGACATTATTGAAATATAGGTTTGGCCAGAAGAAAAACTCTGCATATGTTTTTAAAAGGATCCATTTTGACAAATACCAACATTAAAGACGATAAAACCTTTCACATGCTGCTCCGTTTCTCTATTGAACGCAAAAGTGGCGCTGTTTTCAATTCTGAAAATTGCGCCAATAAGATGCCAATTTCTATAAGACAATATGTCTATGATGCATCAAGAGGGCTTTTCGGGCAGCGCAGCGCTGCAATAAAAAAATTGCTGCGCTATGAGGTGCTCCTAATGGAGACTATTATAAACTTAAAATGTGATTATATAATTTGGTTTTAACTAGTTAAGTAGGTATTGCACTAAGGACAAATTCAGTTTATAATAGCCAGAACTACAATTTAAAATAATTACGGTGTCAACCAGTCAACATGAAACCTAACCTCATTGCAAAATAATAACCAGAAGTTCCTATCAATCTAGTGAGAATGCTTGCAGTCATTGGTTTTTCTAGATTGCATTACCATATGAATTCTATTTGCGATTATAGCAGCAGGCATTATTGAACTATAGGTTTCGCTAGAAGAAAAACTCTGCATATGTCTTTAAAAGGATCTATTTTGACAAATACCAACATAAAAGACGATAAAACCTTTCACATGCTGCTCCGTTTCTCTATTGAACGCAAAAGTGGCGCTATTTTCACTTCTGAAAATTTCAGCAATAAGATGCCAATTTCTATAAGATAATATGTCTATGATGCATTAAGAGGGCAAATTCAGTTTATAATAGCCAGAACTACAATTTAAAATAATTACGGTGTTAACCAGTCAACATGAAACCTAACCTCATTGCAAAATAATAACCAGAAGTTTCTATCAATCTAGTGAGAATGCTTGCAGTCATTGGTTTCCCTAAATTGCATTACCATATGCAAAAAAAAATGAAGTGTGGTCACCACACGACTGTCTTTTAATGCTTGTAAAAATTTCAATTTGCGATTTATCATTAAGTATACCTACTAACAAAAAAACTTTTTTGACAAAAGTTATAGATCATCACTTAATATACAACAGATTTAAACATTTTTATTTCCATACGTTTTGGAGAAACTTTTGTGTTTGAACTAAATATAATTCAGATGGGTAAGCGCCAGGCTTGCATTAAGCAAGTCCTCGGTTCGAATCCCGCTGGGGTCGGAATTTTTCCGTATCCTTGGCGATTAGAATCGGGCTCAGCAAAGCCATTCACAGTTGGGCATCAAATTAACTGTGCTCTACTCAGAACCACAGACCTAAGAGATAGAGTAACAAGGTCAACACATCACCAAGACACACAACTCACACAATGGTTGCTGCGCAAGCACCAAAAGCGCGCTCCAACTCTGTATCCCGAATCCGGGGCAAGTTGAGCATTGTACCGCCAGATGCCAGCGCATAAAGCACCAGCCTCTACACCGCAAGGTAAATGAGGTTACAGATTATACATACATACATACACTAAATATAATTACACAATTTATCATCTTGTTCTATGGAATTTAATGTTTAGAAAACAACTATAACATTTTCTGGGAAAACAGAAATCCACAATTTTAAGCAAAAATGATTGGGATATCCAAATTTATATTAAAAACAAAGATATAAATTTTGAGGCCCATCTATTAAACCATCTGGGGTGTAGACAGGTCACAGACAGACTGACAGACTCCCAAAACTACAGGCTTACAAACTGCCAGACAGACAACACTTCGAAAACCAGGAAGAAGGGACCGAGAAGACAGGAAAACTGATATTTCCTATGACCATCTAATACGTGACTAAAAAGCATATTAGCGTCATTGTAAGTATTATAGCTATTTATTTATCAAGTATATAATGTAGGATTTTATTGAACGAGTATTAAATATGAATTTCGTTTTATTAGTTGTAAATTTTTCAGTTAATAGGTATAATCTTCTTTCCTGATTTGAATAAAATGATATTTATTTTGAAAATAACTATAGGACATTGACAGGCGGTCGTTTTACTTTACTCTACGGACTAAAGTGGCACTTTATGGACGCTAAATAATACTATAATAAAGTGTTTATGGAACAGTCGAACATAATACATAAAGCATAGTTATGTTAAAACACTCAAAAAAATGTTTTGCCACCCATAATTATAGTAGCTCCTGCGCTGCTGCGTTTAGGTATCTATGCCCAATATAAATGAAAGAAAACACATTTACATTATATTTGATGAGGTTACAAACATCTTGTCATTTAGTACTTAAATTTATACATTCATTTCCACTTTCACGCTCCTTGTAGTTATTCAATATCTCCACTACGTTATTTATGAAATAACATAGAAACTCTAAAGATGTTGGAAAATTGGCTTTCAAATTTAAAAATCCAACAATAGTATGCCAAACACCTTTTCAATTTTACTTTGGTTTAAAAATTATAAGAAATTCTGTCTGAACTTATTAATTCGATCGTTTTCCTTTACTAATTGTTTTAGAAACACCAAGAATATTGTTACAAAACAGTATATAAATCTTACTTTCGGGAAACTGTCAGCATCTTTATTTATTTTTAACAGGTTTTTTTACCGACAAACATTATATGTAGGTACATAAAAAGTAATTTTACACACAGCCATACAATTTGTCGATATTCTTTCTATACGTTTTAAAAATAACCAAGTGCACCTGCGTGCCTTATCAACTATGTTAATTTTTAGTTTTTCCGTGTTTGCGCTTAGCAGCTGAGTGCAGATAAATATAGAATCGGAGGACACGGTGAGACGGTGACGCAACGGTTTGGTGTGAATTTGCGGGATGTTATATATAACATTAATTAAGAACGATTTTCCATACATACTTAAAGTATTGCAATGTAACTATGTTATACTATAAAATACACGAGAGAGGCAAAAAGCAAGGGATACACTGAAAATCTCCGAAACACAGGGGCGCAGGAACGGGGGGGGGGGGAGAGGGGGGCGATTGCCCCCTCATAGAATAGATCAGGGGGGCAAATAGAATAATTTGCCCCCCTGATATATTCTATGAGGTTTTTAAAAATGTGTACATACCTATGGTTTTCACATTAATCCATACATACGGGATGTTGTTCTATTGTATAAGGTGCAGAAATAAAACACGAAGAATTGGGTAAACACGTCTTGATTTTTAGGTCAACAGGGGAAATTCGATATACTCGTAGTCTATTTTTCTTTCATATGGAAATGTAAATGCCAAAATTCTAGGGAAATCATTGACAACAAGCATTGTCACTAGGCTGCATTGTCTTGGTACGGTTACGGCCAAATAAAAACGACCACCATTTTGACATTCTATGTCATTTTCATAAATTTTGGTAAATCAGGCTTTTACTTGACAGTACACCTTGACAATTTGAATTCTTAATATGTAATTTTTAATTATTATGTTTCTTTGGTGATTTAATACCAATTCACAATAGAGTAAAGTACTGCACGGTTTTATTTGGCCGTGCCTGTACATAAACTTCTTATTATTTTTGTGGTGAGGGTAGGTTTCATGTCGAGAGGTTGGCAATTTATTATTTTAAATTGTAGCTTTGGTTATTATAAACTTGATGTGATGTTATAATTTGGTTTGAACTAGTTAGGTAGGTATTGCACAAGGACAGTTTTTTAATAGCCAGAACTACAATTTAAAAATAACTACGGTGTCAACCAGTCAGCATAGAACCTAATCTCTCATTGCAAAAATAATAACCAGAAGTGTATGTACCAACACAATGCAATGTAGTGACAATGTTTGTTGTCAATGGTTTCCCTAGATTGCATTTCCATATGAAAAAATCTGTAAAGGGGGTTACACGGAACTTGCCTTGCTTGAATTACATCAATTTGTAAAGAAATGTGATTTACATCAATTTAAAAAAAAATTTAATCCGCTGGGATTCGAATTCCGCGCTCTCAGGCGAATATTTCGAGCCGAGTTTCTAGTCTGCCGCTTGGGTCCCTGCTTGCACAGTGAGCTACGGCCTTACTCGAATTGTGCGATTTTCTGCTGCGTTATAAAGACACCATACTATTCTGTCCCACTTGTGAAGTTTATCCTATATCTGTTAGGTCTCATTTTCGACAATGATAAAAGCCTGAGCTATGTTAATAATTATTACTTTTATCTATTTCTCAGCTAAAGCAAAAATATACAACATTTTATTTTTTTAAGGTGCTCACCCTGTGTATATTTCTCTGAAATTTTCTCGGTTTTATGCCAGGTATACATATAATCTGCATGCAAAGTATCGTCTTAGCATTTTAGCTTAATTGCAGCTATTATAGTTATTTGCGTATCAAGTACATAATGTAGGACTTTATTGGACGAATTAATTTTATGGAGAGCGAGCGTAGCGTAGCGCTAAAGAAGACGAGTCAAATAAGGTCTGATTATGTAGGAGCTGCATGCAAAGCTTTACGTTCGACTGCACTGCAGAATATTTCCTTTTATCTACAATTATCATTTATATTAGACACATTAGAAAATTCAACTTTCTATTGAAACATTTGATAGTTTCGAAGTGTGGTACTTCTATGTTAATTATAATATCAAGAGTAACTATCTATTACCGTAAGGTATTAAAGATGAATTTCTTTTTATTATTTGTAAAGTTTTCAGTTAATCTAATCTTCTCTCCTGATTTGAATAAAATTACATTTATTTTGATAATAACATTGACAGGCGGCCGTTTTACTTTACTGTATGGACTAAAGTGGCACTTTATGGACGAACATAAAGCTTAGTTATGTTAAAACATTCAAAAAAATGTTTTGCCCCCCCATAATTACAGTAGTTCCTGCGCCGCTGCCGAAACAATAAGGAAATAATCAACAATGAAGCTTACACACTGGAGCAATAAGAGAGAACGGGAGAACGAGGGAAAGCAATTGGAGAAGAGGCAGTAAGAAGGCACGAGACAAGCAAGAAAGAGGATTATATGGACAAACATCAGAAAATAAGAAAGCTCAGTGAAAGATCATCTCTAAACATGGGAGATGAATAAATAAGAAAACACATGAGACCAATCCCTTATACTGGAAGACGCACAAAAAACTAGTTAAAAAAATAACATGACTGTCAATAAACTAGATGACCGCTAAGAAAATGGAAAGAATAAGAAAAATAAATCATCAGATACGCCTAAAACAGAAGGAGAATCGAAAATACAAAATGAAAAGAAAACACAATATCGAGAAAAAAACTATAGAAGTAAGAAATCCAAAAGAGCTAGACATGTATTAAAATTAGGAACATGGAAAGTAATGACCATGCTAAAACCAGGAAAAATGAAAGAAATCTCAAATGAAAGAACTAGATATAACATAGATATAGCAGCACTGCAATAAATACGATGGGAAGGACAGGGTGAAATAAGCTCAGGAAACTACACAATGTTTTACAGTGGAGAAGAAAAGAAAGGAAGAAACGGTATCGTCTTTCTTGTAAATATTAAACTGAAAAATACCATACTTAAATTTAATGCAATAAGTGGCAGACTCTCGATGATCACGATAAAATCAAAATTAGCTAATATAACTATCATCAATGCATTATGCACCGACAGAAGATGCATAAGAAAATGTAAAAGACCAATTTTATGAAAAACTGCTAGAAGTAAGCGAAGCAATGCAACCACATGACACGTTAATAACACTTAGGTGATCTTAATGCACAAATAGGACAGGAAGAATACATAGATGGAGTAGTAGGAAAAGAAACAATACACAAACAAACAAACAAACATGGACATAGACTAAGTAACTACGCCGAAGCAATGGACATGGCCATTAGTAGCACAAAATTTAAACACAGAAGGGAGCATAAAGTAACCTGGAAACACCCAGGAGGAGAACATGAAAGCCAAATAGATCATGTGCTGATAACAAAAAAACGGACAAAAAAGACATACAAGATGTGAGATATTACAGAGGAGCGAACGCAGACTCGGACCACTACTTGGTAATTGTGAAAATGAAACAGAAAGTAGCAATAGAAAAAAAACAGAAAATAACGAATAAGTGGAATATAAACAAATTTCAATCCGAAAAAGAAATCCAAGGATTACAGAAACAATTAAGCAGAAAAACATTAGAAATTACACCCTCAATAGATCTAAATCAAGAATGGGTAAACATAAGAAATACAATGATAAAAGCAGCTGAAGACACTATAGGAAGAAAGAAAAAACAAAAAAGAAAAGAAAAAAATAAACTAAGATTAAAATGGATACAATCAGGACTGCAAGGAGACCATAATCAATACACTAGATTACGGAAAGAAGCACCAAAAATATGCAAACAAAAGAAGAAGCAATGGCAGTGCAAAGCAGTGGAAGAAATGAAACACAGTAATGCAGCCAAGAATTCAAAAATATTTTAATAGAGAAATAAAGGAACAAGAGAGAGAACAAATGGAAAGAAAAGGCGCAAAACAGAAAAATATGGAGAGAAATAGTAGATAGAGCAAAATCCCACAAAGCATTATAACGTGAAAGTATAAGAAATTCGGAGGAAATATGAATACTAATCAACTCCAACTTAACAGGATTTTGAAAGTTCCTAAATAAAGGCCCAAACCCACATTGATTGTCGAGCTAATGATGATGATGATGTACCAATAATAAGACCAGTACTTTTCGACAGAATGCACTGCTAGATTGAAAGTTTAAAATGTAATTAATTGAGCGAGAATAATCAAGATGCCTAATAAAATGACACATTGCAAAAATTTAAATGCGTAGTTACGTATGTACCATCGAATTTTGTTATCGCGTGCTACTCTATAATGAACGTGACACTATACCAAGCAAATCGAACCGTCGAGAGGCCCACATATAAAAATGGGTAAACGCACTTCTGGTTCATGCTTGGCCTTGGCGGCCGGATAATTTGGCGATAGATAAATACGCCGCATTGTTGATCACCTCAGAGCCCCGATTTGTATTTTTGATGATACATAGAGTAAAAAGTGTATAAATGAAATGCCATTGATAGTAATTAGTATTTATTTTCTTTTATAATACGGGTGTCCCAGAATGTTTTGCTGATTTTACAACTAGAATTTTATGGGCATTTCGCTCGAAGGGGACATAAACTGGGCATCGGTCCCTCCTGCTGCTCTCCATGTATTTCTGGACTGTGCAATTTGAAACCACTGTCTTATCTAGTATAGATACATGTATAAAAATACTACGTGCTCCTCAATCATGTAAAAATAACCGAAATAGTTTTTTCAAAAAGAATAGCATCTTGCGAATAAAATTCGTCGTCTGTATGATATTGAGAAATTTGAGGTTTCATTGATTCATTCATTTTCGGTTATTATGCTCGATTCTGTCAAAATATAAACTGAAATTACAAATGTTAATAAACTGCTAACAAAATGCATATTTTTTCTGTAGTACCAACAATTAATTATTTTATCTAGTTTTTCCGATTTTCATGCTTATTGTGTAACACTACATTGTTAGCCCTTCTATTTCTTTAACAGCTTTACCTATCTTCTGTAACCTTCATAATAGCGCAATAACGTTCTATTGGTCGTAGTTCTGGGACGTTGTAGGGTGGATTTTTGTCACACTTTTACAATGTAAATCCGGAATACTCAAATTTAACGCAAAATTTTTGTAACTTTAGTTACGTGCAATTAACGTCAAGCATTTTCAAATAAAAAATAAACTATTATACTGCCCAAAAAAAAATCTATTTTGTAATTCAATTGATTTCTTATGTAGGTTTTAAAAATAAATGTCAACAACAGTGTACACATCTGTCAAACATGCGCGTATTCAACACTAACAACATTAAAACAGTTATTAATTTAGTTAAGAAAATGCGGCGTTTTCAATTACAAACGAGACAGCTGTTTTTGTGCACAAAAGAAGATAATCCCAATTGGACTTAGGGACAGTCTCGGAATTGACCAACATATCCAGCGAGAGTAAACGTCCCGGGATCCCGGAAAAAACATTTTATCTACTAGCAACATGATATTGTACATTTTCGTCATAGAAACAAAATATGAAAAGCTACTCATAACTCCCAAGGGACTTGTCAAATTATTTCTCCCTCAAACTCACGGTAACAATGCAACTACAATTAACATCTTAGCAACCATACAATGAGGCAATCCTTGATGTTACTTACATATTCTAATTTTAAATGTCATTATGACATTTTGAAATTTCATACTATTATTACGAATATGCTAGTAGATAAAATACTGTATGCACCACGGGAGATATTCATGTACTTTACCTTGGGTTGACTTACAGACCTCGGGCCAGAGCCCTCGGTCTGTAACACATGTCAACCTCAGGGAAAAAACATATTCATATCTCCCTTAGTGCATAAATATCTATTTTCACGTAAAGCGGAAATAATTCAATCCGAGCTAATATGAAGAAACTGGTAGTGCATTGCTTGTACCTCCCAGAGACCAACGTTCCCAAGGGGCGATCCCGCAGTTTTTGAGAATATAATTTGTTTTATTTCGAGCCAATCATCATCTCTTAAATTTAGGACATTGGCCAACAGGAACTTCTACCATGCTGACAATAGAGCGAATAGATCCAAATGTGCCCCATATGGGAATTAATTAGCTGAAATGTGACAGAAAAAACGTATTGTATACATTGAGCTTACTCTTAAGGCCAAGATAATCTCTATATACCGTGCACTCATCATTCACAATATCGTGGATTCAATATACCTAATCTAGATGATCTGACCGGTTTGTTATTTATTACTAGACCTAAATATTTCATCCTGGCTACACAATCAATTTCTTTACCATTGATATTAACACCGGGAACTTGTACATCATTATTTATTTGTTTAAATAGCATACATTTAGTTTTGTCTATAATAATCAGGAATCACATTCACTACCTCCTCAACATTATCAAAACTATACAACAGTACAGTATCATCTGCAAATGTGTAATATCTAGCAACTAACCCTGCATTATTCAAGCTGAGAACATACAGAGAGTAGAAGAGAGGCCCCAGGACAAAGCCATGGGGAACCCTACAAATTCACTTACATTATGGTTTAATTTAACATATTGCCTTCTGGTTGCTAGGTATTATTGAATAATACTATGCATCTTACCTATGAATCCCATTCTCTCTAACTTATCAAGTAAAATATCAAAACTAATGTTTTTGTAGGTCTACAAATATAGGTATGACTATCTTTCCTAAATCTAGTTCAGTTGATATATTATTCACAAGGTCGATAGTTGCACTTTGAGTGCCACTATGTTCAATAAAGCCATACTGAAAGACAAGAGGTATATATATTTCAATAACGGAAGTCATCCTGTATTTGATCCACAGTCTCTAGTATTATTGAAAATATTGTAGTCACACTTATTGGTAGATAATTATTACAACCATATTTAAATATAGGTCTAATTCTATAAATTTTCAGTTGATCTGAAAAAATACCACCCTTAAAGCATTTATTGACTAGATTTTTCAAGACAGTCTTAATATTCAGTATATCACAAACTGACACCTGGGGCAGATGTCTTTCTAGATTTATTTATAATATGTACTACTAATCTCTTGTTCATCAGAGGCAGTTAGATATATATATTTATCACATGAAATTTCTCTAAAGCTAAGGTTTTCGCGCTCATTTCTGTTTAAGTTACCTATCGTAGCATCTATATTTTGTATAATATTTTTCCCTACGCTTGAGAAGTGCCTACTCAGCGGATTTACTGTACTTAACTGAACACTGACCTCTCCGTTACCTACTATAAGTGTCACTATAAGTGTCCTTTTACCTTTTTTTTTTACTTAACTAAACGCAACAGGTTTTTTATTCAGTTCTACACGCTTTCCATTTATTTCTAAAGTATTGATGTTATTATTGTTGTTATTCTATTTTTCAACGTTTTTATAGTAACATGGTACGTGTCAATCAGATCATTATAGAACTACTAAGGCGATGTTTGACAATCCTAATTGTTTAACGAAAACAAAGGGCGGATTTTTTGCCCTCGCATTGAAGTGTTTTGTGCCCAATAATAGCAGGGCAGATGAAATATGTTTAAAATCGCAAATGAGTAGCAGATAGGTCGTCTGAATGCCGCTCTACTACGCAAGCGGCGAGACGCCACAAGAATCCTGTAGTTAATGTATCTCACATAAATTCAGTTCAAAGTAATCTGATCCAGTAGAAATGAAAGGAAAAGTAACATCAGTGAACTAAAATTATCTGGAAAACAATACTTCCACAATAAGATCCGAGACTCTGGGGGAATCGAGATTTTAACGTGGTACGTGTACGAAGACAGTATTTGGCAATCTTAATTGTTTAACCAAAACAAGGAGCGGAAATAGTATATTACGTACCATGAACTGCAAGTGACACTTTTGAGGTCAAGACTAGAAAAGTTACTTACAGTTCGCGATTAGTACATTATTTTTTTGTAATACCTGTGAAAATCAAACACACGTAGTAAATAATGAGTTAAAATTGAATTATTCACAACGACCTGTCAAAATTTCGTTTTATATTTTAAGAAATTAAGGAATTAGCTTAAAACTGAATCAACCAAGGCGTAATAGATAAACAATTGAATCGGTGACTATTAAAAGGAACTAACTCCATAATCTCGACATCTTGAGATTTATAAGTATTGGTATATTTTCAAACCCAGTGGATCGAATGGTGATAAAAGGAACTAACTCCGATTTGATGTTACCTGGTCTAGGAATTTAAATCGAGTTGGTGGGAAAAGGAACTAAGAACCTAAAATGGCATACTACCAACACTGAAGAAAATAACTAAAATGTATGATACCATGAGTTTTGTAATTTTCAAAACTGTTTAAAACACTGAATAAATTTTTTCTTCTTGGTAATTTTTTTTTCAAACAGTTTTAATTTGGTATTAAAGGGAACTAACTCCATCGCCTTTTTTTCAAATTTTGAACTTATTATGGCCCTAACTAAACCAATTCTAAGTTTTAGCTGATCCTTGACTTAACAACATTGTATCAGGCAAACTAGATTTTCATAACAATTTTCAACAGGGTTGTGAGACAAACTTTTGTAGTTTGCCAAAAACTAACTTTTCTGGAGTTAGTTCGTTGCAACAATCACCGATTCAATTCTGAAAATGTTGGTACTTAATAGTCACTTACAGTTGAAGGTGGACTGTAAGTAAATATTATGGCCAGTAACCGTGGAAATTAGTAAATGAATCGTAAGTTCGACTTACTCTAACAAAATGTTGTTAATAATGATCAACTGTCCGTGCAGGTATTCCAAAAAATTGTTTTAGCAATACCTGTACTGTAAACGTGTCTCTATATTTGTCCTTTAACCTTATCTTTTCACTAAAGTCCCGCACTCTGATTTTTAAGCGACTTTATTTTATTTGATATTCCATTTTTCAAGGTTTTATATTCACTAAATTACAGTATTGTCCCTATTTTTTGAATGTTTTTATCAGCCTGTCCTTTTGCTTGATTAATTGTAATATTTCGCTATTGACCCACATATTATTCTAACGACATATTACAACTTTTATGTACTCTGCTTGGGATTTACAGATGTTAACGGTATCTGTTAGCTTTTGAAGAGACTATATACTATTATTTACTCTGACTAAATAGTTCTCTAGCCTTTACATGATTTACATTACACATTTTATGTCATTTGTAACTTTTTGTTTGTACAATCTAACCCTGTCCATTATATTAAAAACAAGCCTGTTATGATCAGACAGTGCGTTTGGCTCTAATTTTATTTCTAAACAATTTACACTTTTTGTGTTCAACCAATACATAGTCTATAAGAGTTTAGGATTCAGGGGTCACTCGAGTGACCTCTACGCTTATATTATTTTTTATAACATAATTATTCAACATTATGAGATTCTTGAAATTTTGGACATTAACGATGCTTTAGATATAATAATTTAAGGTTAAAGACCCCTACTATCACATCACATTTTATTTACTATTGTATTTTCCGACTTTTGGAAAATCGTAACGATTTGTGTAAACACTATTAAAAACCTAACATTTTATGTAATATACTAGCTGACCCGGCAAACATTGTTCTGCCCAAAAATAATTTGTTTTTGTACACACATCTTCTGAATATAAGTACGTTAAATCGCACCATACATACACATTTTCGTTAATATCTTGACTCCAGCGCCACCTACCGGGTTCGTTTTTTGCATAATCATTTCTTTCTACGTAACCAACGTATATTCTGAATATCAGCTAAATCGCACTATAAATACACGTTTTCGTAAATATCTTGACTGTAGCGCCACCTATCGGGTCCATTTTTTGTAAAAACATTTATTTCTACGTAGCCAACATATATTCCGAATATCAGCTAAATCGCACTATAAATACACATTTTCGTAAATATCTTGACTCTAGAGCCACCTATCGGGTCCATTTTTTGTAAAAAACATTTATTTCTACGTAGCCAACATATCTTCCGAATATGAGCTAAATCGGACCATAAATACACATTTTCGTAAATATCTTGACTCTAGAGCCACCTATCGGGTCCATTTTTTGTAAAAACATTTATTTCTACGTAGCCAACATATCTTCCGAATATGAGCTAAATCTGACCATAAATACAACTTATCGAAATATCTCGACCCCAGCGCCACCTGTTGTAAAATGGTTGTTCATAAGCCTTCGGGGGTGTGCTCACAACAACTCACCAAAGTTTCGTCGCAATCGGATGAATGGTATTGGAATGCATGCGGGACAAAGAAACATTCATTTATATAGAGGGTGTAACATAAATGTGGGCCGCTACTTCAGGAGCGTATTCTAGTCATCAAAATGATGATAAAAGTTGAATAAACATATGTCCAAAAATCTGGTGTGATACACTCCCACAACTTCCTTTTACAGTGATCTTATAATTAGTCAAAAATTACAAATTCTACAAAAACAGTTCAAAAATGTAATAATATACCGGGTGTTCTATTTAAAATAGGAGTTAATAAAAAAATAGAAAATAAAACAAAAGAAATCCACTTTAGAAGTATTCAACTGGAAAATCACCTATCTCACATCAATACACATTAAAAAAGTAAAAAAAATGCAAAGTTTGAAAAAAATCGTTAAAGCCGCTTTTGAAAAAATAGAAAAAACTGAAAAATCACAAAAGTAAACACCTACTTCCGGTTATGCGATTTCCTTCAAAAGCTTGCTGTCTCATCTACATATTACACAAAACTTATAAATGAAGTTTCAACGCCATACCTCTTTTCGTTTTTGAGATATTCACAGCCAGACACCCAGACAGACAGACCAATGAAAAAAATATGTTTTTTGGGATCAGGGGACTCTAAAACGTGAAGATCTGGTGAGAACTCAATTTCGAATTTTTGGGGTGAATCCAATACTTCCTTTATTGTAAAAGGAAGTAAAAATGAGTCGTTTTCCTGTTACAGTAATTTTTGTGTTGAAACTTCAGATTATTTACGAAGAATTATTATTTTATTTTCAGCCATAATGAAATAAAAGAATTAATTATCCATGGAGACATGACACGAAGCTGATATCAGTTACCATTTGAAGAAAGTTAAAATGTATCTAGTGGCCTTCCATCAAATAAACAAGATTGAAGTTGTTTTTTCACGGCAAAATGTTATAAAGAAAAATTGCTGCAAATAGTGCCCTTATGGCACAAAAAAAGTGCCATCGCTTAATTTCGATTTTGAAAAAAAAAATCGTGTCTACCCACTACCTACGGGCAAGTCCGGCGGGTGAATATATCAGTTTGCTGGACATATTTACCCGTACTAAAAAAAACTCGTTTAGCCACTACGTACGGGTAAATAATTCCAGAAAACTGATATATTCACCCACCGGTTTGGGGGACATCTACCCGTACTAAAAAATCTCGTCTAACCACTACGTACGGGTAGATAATTCCGTAAAACTGATCTATTCACCCACCGGTTTGGGTTTTAGTCCGGCGGGTGAATATATCAGTTTGCTGGACATATCTACCCGTACTAAAAAATCTCGTCTAACCACTACGTACGGGTAGATAATTCCGTAAAACTGATCTATTCACCCACCGGTTTGGGTTTTAGTCCGGCGGGTGAATATATCAGTTTGCTGGACATATCTACCCGTAGAAACGGGTAGATATTTCCACAAAACTGATATATTCACCCACCGGACTTGCCCGTAGGTACTGGGTCGACACAATTTTTTTTTCAAAATCGAAATTAAGCGATGGCAATTTTTTTGTGCCATAAGGGCACTATTTGCAGCAACTTTTCTTTATAACATTTTGTCGTGAAAAAAAAACTTCGGTCTCTTGTGCCAGAAAAAATGGAGCATGCTACTATCTAATGCACCTACGTTTTTTTTTAGCGTAAAAGATTGAAGTTGTTTTCTCACGGCAAAATGTTATAAAGAAAAGTTGCTGCAAATAGTGCCCTTATGGCACAAAAAAATTGCCATCGCTTAATTCCGCTTTTGAAAAAAAAATCGTGTCTACCCACTACCTACGGGCAAGTCCGGCGGGTGAATATATCAGTTTGCTGGACATATCTACCCGTAGAAACGGGTAGATATTTCCACAAAACTGATATATTCACCCACCGGACTTGCCCGTAGGTAGTGGGTAGACACGATTTTTTTTTTCAAAATCGAAATTAAGCGATGGCAATTTTTTTGTGCCATAAGGGCACTATTTGCAGCAACTTTTCTTTATAACATTTTGTCGTGACATGAAAACTTCAATCGTTTGTACTAGAAAAAATGGAGCATGCGCTCTACCCGCCTGCTGCTGGAGCGGTAGGTCGGTCATATTTGTTCCGTGACGTCAGAGTTTTGTTTTTTCCAAATTGTGTTCGATCGCTCGAAGGGATTTCGAAAAAATCGATGTGAGCCGGTTTCTAGCATCAAGCGCCAGACATTCCGTCGAGAAAATCTCGTGTGCGGATTTTCGGGTCCAAAGCCAGAAAATAGCCCGGGCAACAATTCAATTCTGTACTCCTACACCGAAAACAATGGTTGTCCTAATTCAGAAACCTTCTCCGGTATGTGCACAATCATTGGCGTAACTAGCGGGGGGGCCAGGGGGGCCAGGCCCTCCCCAGAGTGCCGCCTGGCCCTCCCCAGAAAAATATAAGTTAAATAAATTTAAAAATCTGCTTTTTTTTATTAACCCATTTAAACTAAGGGGTTGGTTATCGACCCTCACACATTCTTACATTTTCTGCTTTTATTACCTTTTTTGGCTTAAAAACATTATAGTATAAATACCATATGTTGGACGGATGACTCTACTGAATAATAATATACAAGAGAAAACGTTATTAGTTAGCTAATAATTACTTTGAAAACACTGCTTTCGTCTGAATATTTTTTTAGTTAAATTTATACCATTTTTGTTAGTTTTTCTCAACTTTTATACAAATAAAGGATCAATTTATATGCACAGAAAAATAAAATTGCAATTATTCCATATGCGGGTAAGTAAATGAGTTGAAAACTTGTGTGCATCGGTAACTACTCCCCGCTGGGCACATACAGCTAGCTGCCTATTATAGGATCGTCCAGTTCAGACTTAAGGTGACTTGCTTCTTCGCGAAGAATGCGTCAGTAGGACAATCGAATCACTTACAGAATTATTAAAAGCATCTTGGACATTGGCATGACTGCAATACACAATATTTTACATACTCATTTGGGTGTAAGAAAAGTTTGTCTTGGGTGGATACCACACAGTTTAACAGACTCACAGAAACACAACAACAGCATGTGGAACAGTATAAGAAATATGATTAAGATAGATCTAAAGCAGTTTACATAATAACTGGTGACGAAAGCTGGATATATGCATTTGAACCCGATTCTAAGCGGCAGTCAGCACAATGGATGTTTCCAACAAATCCTAATCCAGTTAAAGTGAAGCGATCTTGAAGAGTTGGTAAGAAAATAATTGCTTGTTTCTTTTCAAAATCAGGACCTATCACAACTGTCGTGCTTAAAAATAAACGTAGGGTTACTGCAGGATGGTACACAACTATATGCCTGCCAGACGTTATTCAAAAATCTCGGTTTATGGCGCCCAAGGGATGAGATCGTTCTGCACCATGAAAATGCTTCTAGTCATACCGCACATCAAATAAAATAATTTTTAGAGACTTTCGAGTTATAATTGCTAACTTATACCCCATTCAGTTCCGACCTAGCATCTTCCGATTACGTTCCTCCATTAAACGATAAAACGCGTGGTGTGCGATTTGTAACTCCCGAAGATGCTGGGGAAAGCTTCAAAAACCTTGTTTCTCAAGTGACTCAAAAATTGTGGAATTTATGTTTTGAAAATTGGTTTTACCGAATGCGTAAATGTTGAGTTTAAGGGGGAATATTTTGAGAAAATAATAAAAACAAATTTTGGTTACTGAACTTTGTCTTATTAGATTGCAAAAATTTACGGAACTGCCCTCGTATGACGACATCAAAGAACAAGCAAATACATTTTTGCGAAAAAGTTATGTATATACGTAATTTCATGTCTTCATAGGTATACATAGGTATTGACGATGGTTGGTTGGGGGGCCTGGCCCTCCCCAGCCAAAAATCCTAGTTACGCCAATGTGCACAATAACTCGCCAAAGTTTCATCGCAATCGGATGAATGGCATAAGAACGCATACGGTACAAACAAAATCAACATTCATTTTTATAGATATAGATAGAAGATGATACTTGTATGTCGATCTTCTTTTGGATAATTTTTTTCTTTTCAGTAGTGTAAAATGGACTAGCTTAACAAATGAATTCAAAACACTAAACATAATAGTGGATTTTAAGCAAAAGAGTTTATGTCAAAATTGGGGCCAGTAAGACCCAGCCCGTCAAAAGGTGTGATTCTCAAACCACCCGTAACTGGAGGGTTAATGCAGTTCAACTCGAATTTTAAGGGCATGTCGCTCGAACGGGACATTAACTGGACATAGGCCTCTCCTGCTACTCTCCACGTACTTCTGGCCTGTGCAACTTGAAACGAGTGTCTTATCTAGTATAGATACATGTATAAAAATACTACGTGCTCCTCAGTCATGTAAAAATCAACCGAAATAGTTTTTTCAAAAAGAATAGCATCTTGCGAATTCGTCCTTTGTATGATATACAGGCCCCTAGAGGGTAGATGTAATATACTTCCGTCTTTCTCCTTTTTTTCGTGATACTTATCTCTTGCGTCAATAATGGTTGGATTTTTATCTTAGAATTAGAACCTATTTTTTTTTGTTTATAGAATTTAGGTGTTTAAATTGACATTTTAAAGACGTTTATTTGTTATGCTTTTAAATAAAGCAACTTAAAAGAGGCTAAACTATTTTTTTCTGTTTTAACTCGCCAATAATATAATAAACGGTAAAATTCAGCGATAGGAAATAAGATACCAGAAGAAAACTCATTAGAACAGGTTTTCAAAATTTGAAATATCTAGGGTGTTCCGTTTAAAATCCAAAATTATGGAATTTGCAAATTGTGAGCACTCTGTGTAGCATTAATGCTCAGAGGCACTTTTTGGCAACGTTGAGTATTTTTGAATAAAATCGCTATTATCTCCAAAACCATTAATTTGAGACCGATACAACTTTATATACTTAGTATGATCAAAAATGATTTTCATCTTGTATGGCCATGGAATAGATCCTAATTTATGAATGCAATTATAAGCCACTTAAATAAAATGTCAAGTTTGACATTTAAGTATACAAGTAGTTGCACTCATAAATTAGGAACTTCATATTCCATAGCCATACTAGATGAAAATAATTTTTGATCATACTTTACTATACCTATATTCTATTTAAAAAAGAGTAAGTTTGGTACTCCACACTTTTGTGAGCCACCTTGTACAATAAAAACATTGTGCGGATTGCTATATTTAGTCTCGTAAAGCCATACGTAAACATGTAAAAGGTAAAACCATTTCATAAATATAAGCCTTCTATTGGTAAAAAAGATTTGCAAATTTTCATTCGAAGATCCCTTCCCAATTTACAGTAAAATGGCAAAAACCTATTTTTTTTGCCCCTCTAATTTCTCCGTAAGGATTGAGAATTGAACCTATGCGTATATGCATGTAGTAGGTACTTTTTTGGTCAATTTGTGATGCAGAATCCGACAGCAATGCTGCTCAAAGTTCCGGTCGAAAATTGGAGGGAAATGATAAAGCGAACTTGTGTAGACGTTTGCTTTAAAAATAACGTAATCTTTTGTTCCAGTCGTGTTTTTGGCAGGGGCACGTAGGTGCTACGTAAGGGATATGTCCGTAACCGTGTACTTAACCTTCGAACTGAACGCCTTCAACAGTTTTGTGTGGTGCGGCGCATAAAATCAAGACAACGAAGTGCTTCGGACAAAAGCACAAGTGCGTAGTTACAACAAGAACAGATGTAAGTACAATTCTTAATTTTATTAATAAAACTCCTGGTTTACAATGTTAATCAAATAATAGCCTCCATTAGGAAATGGTAGTATACAACGTTTTACCTGACGTAAAGTAAAGTTTATATGCGATTCAAATTCATTCACGTTTTTACAGTTGAGTATATCAATACTTGTAAACCAATAGAGCCTGTTCATTTCGTTATGGAAAAAACAAAACCTCTCCAATTTGACAATTTTAAATTGTCAGTTTCAAATAATTCATTCAACGGGTGAAATTTTATCATCTATTGCCCTAAAAAACTGAATGCTGCACAGTATTTAAATGTGCTAAGTTTAGAATCGTCAGATTTAAAAGGTTTTGTTTTTTTTCCCACAACGAAATGAACATGCTCTGTGATTTTAAGCAGCATAAATCAATTAATTTTTATTACCTAGTGAAGCCTTAGTAGCGTATAATTAGACGAATATCTACACTATACAAACAACTATTGCCCTTTTAAAAGTATAATAGCTCAGGAAATACTACATTCCCTATAAGTTTTAAATATGTACGGCTATCGCCTTAAAAATCTGGTACAAAGTCGAAAATCTAGTGACTTGAATGTGGACGTAACTTATGTTATTTCAGTCGTATTCACAAAGGGAACATTTTTTTGGTATACCAGATTTTTAAGGCGATAGCCGTACCTAAATTTCATTGTTGCAATTTTATTGTAAGTAAACGTTTTATTTAATAGCTCTACATGCCATGAAGGCCTAGGGCATAATATCTACATTTTATTATATTTTACATATTATATTACAAATTATAATATCGCCTATGTGGTTTCCCCATTCCAAATCGTCTTTTCCAATCTCTCTGTAATACGGTCTGGACTATCCTACTCCACTGTAACTAAACTTTGCACTAACAAAATTTAGAAAATGGGCGAAAGTAGTTGAAGTACAGGTGCAAAATCATGAACCTACAAACCCTACACTTGGAAATTCGCAAGCTCAGAAGACATAACGTATCCCAAAAAATGTGTTGGCTGCTTATCTAGAAACAATTAAAACAAAAAACTTTGTAATTTGCATGTATGAAATTGTATGCTAAACAAATTTTGCCAAAAAAAAAAAAAGATTTAAAAATCGCATACATGGAAGTCAGGATTTTTTTATCATTTTAATTGTGCTGGACACAGGTAACCCTTTCATATCCTATACAGGGTGTTTGTAGATTGCTCGACAGCCCATAACTTCGTTAATAATAAAGACAAAAACTTTCTTTCATTTTCAATGCTAGTAAACAATCTACAAATTGTCGTAAACCAATTTAAACCATGGCCTCCTATTTTTACGTCATTATACATGATTTTGGTTTTTTAAACGAAATACCCTGTATATTTTTAGATATTTGAAATCAGCGCTAAAAATACTTTATGATGGCATGCTTAACCTAAAATTTTAAAACTCATTATTAAAAAATAAAATTAAATAATTTAGTTAAAGCAGGCCATGACACCTACAATCGAATAAGATATGCAAAACAAATTCCACTTGGCTCTAAAAGTTTCTCATGGCCGAACTAACGCACCAACCGTACTAAAACAATTGAAAACTATTTATTTTAAATGGAACATGATCAGTTTCATTAAACATTTGAAAACTATAATTAAAGAGCTTTCCAATAATGTACCATATTCGCTATTTTGTTTAAAAGTAGCTGTAGAGATAATAAAAATACGTACAACATAAAAATGATATATTTCCATTAAAAAAAACATGACTTTCAATTGTTTTTGTACGTTTGGTGCGATAAATCGATCAGGATGAACTTTTAGAGCCTAGTTGAATTTATTTTGCATTTCTTATTGGAATGTCGGTGATCTTTAGTCAGTCATGGCATACTTTAGGTAAATGTTTTTTTTTAATATTGACTTTCCAAATTTTAGTTTAAGCGTACTATCATAAAGCATTTTTAGTGCTGATTTCGAATATTTACAAATATACCGGGTGTTCCATTTTAAAAAAACCAGAAGTCGTGTATCACTACGTAAAAATAGGAGGCCATGGTTTTAATTGGTTTGCGACAATTTGTAGGTTGTTTACTGGCATTGAAAATGAAAGTTTAATAATCGATATCTCTATTATTAACAAAGTTATGGGCTATCTAGTTACCTACAAACACTCTGTATAGTGATGGAAGTATATTCTCGAGAATATTCGGAGGCACAAAATTCTCTTGTAGTACAGCATTGGAAGCAAAAGAATATTCTCAGAGAGTGTTCTCGTTTACAAGGACAAGGTCAACAATGTGAGCGAGCGAGTGGGCACATAAAATTGCTAGCACAACTGTGGTTATCAGGGGAATCTCAGAGTTTCTATCTGTAGTAGTGTTGCGAGACATACTATTATTATGGTATTTATACCGTAATTTCGAACTTTATAGTACCATCAAAAATAATTTAGCTAAAATATACCATAATATACAGTTTCATACCATATGATACTATTGTTTCCAAAAAAAGATATAAAATGTAAAAATTATAGCAAGATGTCAACCTCCAGTTCGAAAAATTAAATTATGCGGTATTATTCGTCTGCTGATTAACAAGCACAGCCATTTGATCTGGGAGTTCCCCTAAAACGGTAGGTAGCGTTAAGAAGGTCATGCGTGGTATTAGGGATTATTTGATAACGTTTCGGAATTTGAAATAGCTTGAAGTCGTTTCGTCATCGTTTTTATTACTGAATGCTGGATGCAGGATGTTTACATGTATAGTCTTGTGCCTTGGGTTGTGCTTTATCGGGTTTAGTTCATCCTAAATTCAGCTCGTAGTATAAGTACCACAGTACGTAGGACGTACTGTACATGGATAAGCGAAAAGCGGAAATTGTGTTTATAGTTTCAATTTTTTGTTATATTAAAATATAATGTGGTGTCCAGTAACTGAGTGTGAGAATGGAGGTGATAGTGGTTTAATCAGGATACGATAGCGAAAAGGCAGCCTTCAACAAAAGCATACACAAATTTTAAATTTTTCAAAGATATCGCCTGGGCGTTGCTATTGTTGCTACCATAATTTACAACTGAGAATCTGGCAACGCTGATCTGTAGGGTGTTTGAGTGCTGACAGAGCCGGATTAAGGATATATGAGGCCCGGAGCTAAATATTCCCATTCCCCATGTCAGGGGCATATTCTACAAACATGCTTTATTATTTTATTAAATTAATATTTTATTATAGGTAGGATAGTTTTTTATACAATGTAGGAAAAAAGTGCAATGTTTTAACATGTATATCTAAAAAATTTTACAACTCAAAACTTCCGCTTGCTTGCGTACTTCAAAAAAAGATTTTAACATTGCTAGAATGCTACCATCTTACATTTGCGAGCATTTTGGGAATTCCCCAACCCCTTTGAACAGGTAAAATTCTAAGAAATTTAAAATGCAAATGGTTTTAAAATTTCCGAAACACGCAACGGGTACATAGGGATTTAAATAATTAGACAGCAGCCCCCTTAGCTCCCCCCCCCCCCCCGCCCTTAATCCGGTTGTGGCTGTTGACCTGCTGATTTGCAATCACATTGTATGGGAATCCCAGTCAGTCTGTTTTGTTCATGCATTCCTTGTGCTGTGAGTTGATGTATCTACTGATTAGTGTATTAACAATAATTCCTAAATTAGCATTATTTTGGAGATTTACATGTCAAATTGCTGATATAAATTATGATTAATTATTCATGAGCACCGAGTACTCGTTGCAGACCTAGTCCAGGGTTATCATCATCGTTTAAGTTGTTCCTAAACCATTCAGAATAGATTTGACGTGCAATAAAATCTCGTAGGAAAATTTGGTGATTCATCTGAATTTTATAAGGAAAAAGCTTTAAATCTTCTTTTTTTAACATTGTACTTATGGCAATTTCCATAAGATAAATTAATTTGTTGGCTTACTCTTCTTACTGAAGTTGAAGGATTAGCCTCAATAATGTTTTGTGCATTATCAATAATAACCTCTTGCGTTCTTCGGATTGGATGTCTAGACCACGGTTTTTTTGCTACACTACCTGTTTGCCTAAAATTTCTGAGTAGTCGATGAATGATTTCATATATCGCTTTAGAAGAATGCATTTCGATTTCAGCCGGAAAACGCTCTATAAATTAATTGTAACATTCTTGCTTAGAATATTCCCATACGCCGTCATCAGTTTTATGTCCATTACGAAAATATACTTCTAACAAGAACGACAGTTTTGATATGTCTCTGAAGTTTATTTATTTCTATTCGTATTTATTTATTTATTTATTCATTCATTCAATATATTTAATTTATTCTATTTATTCATTCATTCATTGACCGATAACTACAAGCATGTATGGAGGTTTAAAATAAATAATTAATAAAATCAAATTATAATTTTTCTAAACTATTCCTTGACATGCTTAATGTTAATTCTTTATTGTACTAATTCTTTGTTGCATACATATATTTAAACTTTCTTTTTGACTTTTGTGTTACCTTTTAAATCCATAATTATAATACAATTGAGATTTGCAAATGTTGAATTAAGATTTTATTTTAACAGCGCCATCATCTACTTGGGGAGTACCACCGATCATTGCAAGAAATGAGCAGCAGTTAACTCTCAAAATTTTGAAATGCGTGCCACCTGGTCAGTTTACTGGAAATGAAATCTATGATCATGATTTTGGATGCTACATTGTTCGACTACGTAGTAAAATTGACAGACTGTAATTATGCATCTTCTGAGACATCGTTATGACGTTATCCCATTCAACTGGTAAGTGTTTAAAGTTGTATAACTAGTTTTATGATTTTTGGTTGTTTTTGATAGTCTGTGGCACTAGAAATGTTGAATGATTTATATATCAACTGACATCAATCAATATACGTTTCAAAGCAAAGCAAATATGTAATTGAAATAAACATTATGGAAAAAAGACCATTTTAAAGTGTATCATTGGTTGCTGTCTAAAATTTAGATAAGTCGCTGAAATTATATTTAGTTTCTAATAGCACAAACTGTAGGTACTGTATGTCATTCCTGAATGCTTAAATTTCAAACAAGTCTGACTAAACCGATAAAAAAATTGTGTTAATTGTTGTAATTTTGCACACTTACACCGGGTCTTTCCATTTAAAATGCAGAAACTCTAGAGTTTGATACATTATTGAAAAGTGTTGTGGGTTTTATGAACTATTTTTTTAGAGATGCTTGGTTTTTTAATGTTTTTTTATTTTTGAAAGTTTGCATCCATAACATCAAATTATTTTTAGGAATTTGCTTCAGAATTGGCATTTAAACTTATGAATTGCTAAAAATATTTGTAAAGCATTATTTACTTTCTCGTAAATATGGAGGAAACGGTCGTTTTTCTAAAATTATATTTTTTCTACGATCCTGTCAAAATGACCACTTTTTGCACAGTTTCTAGTGTCAAAAACGACGTTTGTAGCACTCTTAATATTAGCGCCCGAAATACGTGTTTTTTGCACGTTGCCATTGGTGGCGTGTTTTCGCTTTGCCGTAAGTTTGAATGCCAACATAACCTAGAATATCTAACACAATGTGACCGAACTAAGTTTTTATATTGCTGTTACGATCGTAGAAAAAATAGCATCACTAGCGACGTTAAAAGCACTCTGCTTTGCGTCGTGCTCTTAAACTCATCGCACGTGCTTTAAAGGCGTCCTTATACACTAGTAATAAAATAGCATAATATACCTACTATTTTTCACTACCTTCTTTGCAAGTGATCCTTATACTGTCAGATTTAAGGGATGTAGGAAACATCTACAAAAATTGTTACGGTTTCCATAACAATGTACTTACTTTCCTAGAGAAATAAATTATTTACATCCCGCATTTATTACAACTGACAGGATGCCATGTCTACCATTTGGTTAACTCGAAGAAAACCATTATCCCTCGTACTATTATCCATTTTTAATCAGAATTTATTCACAACGCTCACAAAACAGCACTCGCAATCGTATTCACGCCGTGCGGTTTTTTTGGTTCGGTGAGATTGCTAACTCGCTACGCTTAAGCAAACTCTCACCTCACCAAAAAACCTCACTTTCATCTCTTGTTGTAAAATATACTAATTTTCACCTATGGATTTAAAAAAATATGCCTTTTTTTCATTCCTTTGTTTCCTTAAAATAAAATCAAGTCTATTTTATACATTTTTGATATTCTTAATAATTATTGACCAACTGAATTCAAAATTGTCTTTGCACAGTATCTGTCCATCTCAGAAACCAAGTATTGAAACACATTCATAAGCCAAACAATACACACTTACTTTTCAATAATCTTCTCGATTTTTAGAGTTTCTGTTGTTGAGGTGGAATCACTTTGTATCTTGCGGGTGTTTTGTTGTTCAGAATAAGATTTTTTTTAATGAAACATCGGGTCTGCGTTGTAGTCTTTAATTAGTTGAAAGGGGTCTTAATAAGTTCAATAAACATTTCAAAGGGGCCTTAACGAGTTCAAAAACGTTATATTTAATTTGCAGATCCTGCATCAAATGCTATTGCCAAAGAAAAAAAGATGAGGCTACTCAAAAAGAAGTGACTGCCAAGGATACCAAGCGAAAAAACCATAAGTGTTTATTTTGCGGCAAGTTAAGTGCAACTTTGTCTCGCCATATCATCCTGATGCATGGCAATGGACCACGCGTTACACTCCCACAAGAAAAACATCCATTGTTGTTGATAAAGGTACACACCCCATAATTGAATACACCTGTGCAAAAAGGAGGCAGCTCCATTTTTACAAAATTTTCAGGGGAGCAATGTGAAAGTAAATTCTGAATTTACAAGATATTTTTCATTTTCACATCAAAGTTGGTCTTATATCTTTCAATTTCTCGGAAATTACACTTTTTTTTTGTCCCATACCAAAATAATATTTTAGAAATAGAAATTGGAGCTACCTCTTTTTTGCTCCAGATAACCATATTTGGTAGTACAAAAAATAACATCTAAAAACGTCGGTAAAAAACTATTTGTATTTATTCATTAAATATACATAATTGATTTCCTAGGGTTCCACAGCCATTGTCGTTAAGTAACAAAGTATATATTGTTATAACCACTATTACGTTAAACTTGCATCGGCATCCGGAATATTTAATATACTTAGCTTTTAATTATTCCGTTCTTGTCCCTCACACTTAAGCTTCTCGTAGAACCACATACACTCTAGTGAAACATACTTTCTTGCAAGTTTTTGTACTCGAAGCGGTAAAAACCAGAACTATTTCGGTGCAAAAAGGGGGTAGCTCCGGAGCTGCCTCCTTTTTGGGCCAAATCAGTATTGGGTTTTAAGAATATTTTCTATCTTATCCTTGTATAAAACATCGGAGCTGCATCCTTTTTGTACCAATCGAACCGATTTTTTTCACTTTACTAATGTCATTAAAAACCCTAAAACGTATAAAATGTGGAGCTGTCTCCTTTTTGCACCGTCTTCACACTGTCTTCAATTGTTCTACAATAATTGCTCAGCTCTATCTTCAGTGTGCAGTTTATTTTAAGCATTGTTATATTTTCTTCATAGTAATTCGTAACTGCTTTACATTGATTACACTTGCATGTAAATTTTGTACTTCTACTGTGCATTTTTTTTTAAAATATAGATATATATTGAAATGTTCCAGATTCGAATGTTGACGGTGGTTGTTCAATTTTGAAGACCCCTGAGAGTGAAAACTTCAGGACAGGTATTACGAGTGACTCTTCACCAAGTCCATCAGCCTCCGAAATTAGAATGCAAATGAAAAAGCGTCCTTGCAGTGTCACTGATTGCAGAAAAGATTGATGCCATTGGTCAAAACAAGAGGATGCTAAATTGTTGAAGCCCTTTAAACACCTACTAATACAAGGAGACAAACCTTCTAAAGCAGCACTACAAAATGTTCTTAAGGCAAATAAGAATGTCTTCGTTGGCAGAACATACCAAAAAACTTATGCTCATTTAGTGTACTTTATTCGAAAAATACCTTAAAACTAACAAATCTAAAGTCTCTTAAACCTGAGCATTATCTCTTACATTTAAGATGCATATTTATTTATTTATTTAGAAACTGCAATTTTGCTCATAAATTTTTGGTGTATAGCATGTCTGCCTTTTGTATTATTCACATCTGTGGTTGTAGTAGTATGTGCTTACTGTTAAGTAATTAGACGGAGGGCCTGCTACAAATATAGTTGCGTCATTTTATTAAGAAAATATTCCTTGCAATTATATTCTCTTAATATCGCTGATAATTGATTTGGATGTTGGCCTGGTTTTCGATGGTGGGGAGGGCTGCAGCAGTGGTGCAAAGGGGTGGAGAACAGATCAGCTAGGGTGGCCTGAAATTCGTGTTATATATTGGGCAGTACTGAAGTATACTATTGGTGGCAGTGTCGGTGTATGTCCAATTTGAGGTTAGCAGGTTAGGTTGTGTTTGTTATTTAACACAGACTGACACAAAACCTAACCTAATCTCGAATTTGACATACACTGACAGTGCCACCAACAATACACTCCAAAACTGCCAAACTTATGACACATGTCACAGGCGACGCTGATTATAAATTGATTTGATCTCTTGGTAAACTCGATTCACTATAGTCCCGGATTGTCAATGTCAAAATCCAATTTAAAAAATCCCTTATATCATTGTTAATACTTTTAAGTCAAGCTATGGGTAACTAGAAACAATTAATTAAGTTACTGATGTCAAAACTATAAATTATAGGTTATATTTCGAAGTGAAATTTAGCAAAAATAAATAAAAGTTGCCAGGTAACAAAAACCCAATTTTTCAAAATTACGGTTTT